>CACKRE030000249.1:17327-51981 GCA_902602495.3 Ectocarpus sp. CCAP 1310/34 | reverse complement strand
CCCCCCCCCCCCCCGCATAACGTCATTTTCTTCGCACAGTGACACGAGATACCCCCTCCCCCGAAGGTTGAGCCGCATACTATCGATGGAGCCCCCGCTTATCACATGGTGCGACAACGTGACAAGACGTGCTCACAAGCACACAAGCGAAGCGACATGCGCGCAACCGCCATGGAGGCCGACAATACTATGGAGGAGGGTGCAGTTAACAACCCTGCTGAAGTCTCGCCGCGGGCAAGCGTGTGCCTCTCAGACGACTCCCTCAGCAGCCGTGCACGACACCATCATGTGCTGCTGACGCCCGCACAACATATTCTAGAACTACAGTTTTATCCCTTTCATCACCCTGTGCCCGGGTTCCTGCTTTGAGCGCGCTTCATCACACGAGCGACGTGATCGCACGCCATCATTGTCACACACACCCCTGTAGGCCGGGGCATGTGAGAGCGCTTCAGCATTCGGGCGACGTTATCACACCCCATTGTTTTCACACCCTCTGTAGACGGCGTACTACTCTGTGAGTGCACTTTGCCACATGGGTGGCGTAAGATGTCACCCCCCCGATAATACCACCGTGTGGACCGTGTGGTAACTATGTACCCCAAAAAATGTTGTCACACTGGTAAGGTATCAATGCAACGTACGGTACACATCAGTCATGAGCGGCCAGCCGGTTGGTTGTACAATCGCCGTTCGTCCGTTCATGTGTTGCCATGGGCTATAACACACCAGGGGGGACGCCAAGGCGGCCACACGAACAACGCCGAGCGTTTCCCACAAGGTGACTGGTAGGAGAAGATTAAGGTTTAGAGCCTTTTGGCACTCTGCTGTTTGTCCTCCTGCTGCTGTCGCACTCCAAAGCGCACGGGTTTGGGTGGAGCATCTCAACCTGCCTAGACAACAGCATACAGGAGTACAGCAACAACTGCTGTTCTATAGCAAATTACAGAGGGTCGCTACCCTGCAATGACCCGACCGACAAGGCACCGCCCGACGCGCTCTGAAGCAAATGCATCGCTACAGTCGATCGCCATACCACCGAGGGCTCTGCGCCAACAGCAACCAGGAAGCACATATCGTGCAACGGCAGTAGTCTATGGTAGTCTCCGGTAGCATTGCAGCAACGCTCTCCGTCGGGGTTTTTGACTACCTACAGTCGACCCCGCTTTGAGGACGCTCGCGTTAAGGAAACTCCCCGCTTAGAGGAAACTTGTTTTGATGAGCACCGGGGGCCCGGCCGAATATACGATAATTGGGGTATCCCCATTTTTTCTGCCGCGTACCCCCCTTTTTAAGTGTCCTGCGGGCCTGCGGGCCGCTCTTTGCACGAACCACGCACCACAGTGAGTGCAGAAGCAGCGACGCACAGACAGCAGAAGAGGCGAGCGGTCTGCTGCTGCTGCTGCAACTGGGTGTTGGTATGGATAGATTCCTTCCCAACTACCGGCGGTCCATCTCATGCCGCCAAAAAAAGAGTCGTGCATAACCTCGTCCCTCAACGAGAGCGAGGTTATCTCTCGCTTGGAGGACGTTTGTTCCTACAGNCAACCCATGTCTAAGCAAAAGCTTGTCGAGGAGCGAGGGGAAGCAGGGAGAATTGTTGGTATGGATAGATTCCTCCCATCTACCGGCGGTCCATCTGATGCCGCCAAAAAAAAAGTCGTGCGTAACCTCGTCCCTCACCGAGGGCGAGGTTATCTCTCGCTTGGAGGACGTTCGATCCTACAGATAGCGCCCGCAGCTAAGAAACGTCAAAATCGGATCGAGCCTCAATCCCTTCTTTTGGGTCGAAGTACCGGCCCAAGTCGTCCATTTTCGTAAATGGCATTTCTTCTTCTTTTGGACTGTCGCATCCTCCCGATTCTATTATTCCTTAGACTACAACAAGTGTTTCGTATTTTCTTTTTCTTGTTTTTTTATCTCTGAGGACAGTCCACATCATCAAGCCCTTAAGAGAGGTGGTGGAGAGTGCCATTAAACCCGTACAACAGCGGAGAGCATATGGTTGTCCGCGATGGGTGGCAGTACTACAGTGCAGCACTCACTGTGAACAGCAGAGGCGCGGGGGGGGCGGGGGGGACTCTGCCCCTTGCAAAAAAAAATGCACTTCTGTTTAGCTTCGGATGGAGCACCGCAGATTTCTGATGTCATGGGGGTATCGCACCATCATGTTTCTTATTGGGGCATTCTTACGTTGTGGCCGAGATTGAGCTATGTTTCTCAGCCCTTTTTTCTTATTTTTCGTACAAAGTTGAGCCTTTTTTTCTTCACAGAATTTTTCTTAGTTGCGGGCGCTATCTGTATTTGTACGCGAAGGGAAGGGGTGGCGAGTACCGTGAGACGCAGTACCTTCCTTCGAAGACCGTTCATTCGGTTATTCATGAAACTCAACAGAGCCGTGGAGCGAAGCCGCGGGGGGAGGTTCAGGGAACTCTTCGCGATATATATGTGGAGGGAAAAGCCATCCAGGTAGCTTTTGGTCTCCGCCGGGACAGTGACATGTACTGGTGTGGTGTTCCTCGGTGCGGCGCTGGAATACGCTCGTTTTTTTTTTGTTTCACAAGAATGAGATAAATATATGTCTACTTGGACTTTCCTCCTCCTTCCGCTGCCAGCTATGCAGTACATTAGTTGGCCAAGTACAAACTGGTGTGTGCTGTAGTTGTTCTCAACACGTCCCCGACTGCTGCACATCTAATTTTCAGTATTGTACATATGTTCGACGTCAACAAACGGTTGCCAGTCGTCTCGGCGATGCTGACTTTTCGTACCACCCCCTTCCTTAGCAAAGGATGCAAAGTTCGAGGTATAGCATGCCTCCATTGGCCCCGGGGATGGTGAGCTGTCGTCCCCTGAATAATAAGGACGCAACCCCGCTTCAAGGACGCTTGTTTTCGGGAAAAACCATGTGCGTCCTGAAAGCGGGGTCGACTGTAATACATCTTCTGCCCAGCATTTTTCGTGGCGGCTGAGACATTATCCGAGTATTGTGGTGCACGCCTTCACCGATCAACTAGAGAAGGGTTCAGCAATCCGTTCACTCATGGGCAATCACGAAAATAATCTTTGACTTGTGGAATATCAGCGTGACGAGCGGCGTTGCCTGTCTGAAGCTATTTTTCTTCAGTTCGATGTATTTTCTCCGTTTAGACGGCTGATGAAACCCAACGCTCGATCTCTGAATGGATTGCCCGTGCTGAATACATATACACGTAGTGCGCGTGCATGTTGATATGCAAATGCAGATGGATGTTTTCATGATTCGATCACATCAGCTGGTGCGGTTGCTCCCAGTGGACCCAGAGATTCAAGAATGTAGTCCGAACTTCTCCTAAGAAATTATTTTTCGGAGGAGACAAAAGAAAGACGGCGAGCCGGTGCAGAGGAGAGAAACAGCGCGCATGATCGCACATGGTCGCGAAATCCAGGCGTAGGCAGCATGCTTGCACATCGGCGCACCGTATCTCTGATTGACACTGCCATTTTTTGTAGGTCGTGTTGGTAATTTTTCAGCCCACACACATAATTTTCTTGCCTGAAACCCACCATTGGACACAGCCGTATGTATGTAGCAGAGCAGCAGCAGCAGCAGAGCGTGAGCACACAAATAGATTACGCGTGAGGACACAAACAGAAGACGCAAGAGGCAGGGAACAACAGAGCTTCTATAAGGCAGTAATAGAGGCCCCATGGACAAAGACACCGGCCCGAAACAATTTAAATTATTGAATATCATGACCGTAGGTTGCACAAGATACCACCCCCGCGTGATGACATTTTGTGGGGTTCAAAATTCACCACACGGGTGTTCGTTTCGAGTATGGAATGTGCGAATAAATATTATTCGATCTCTGCAGCATTGCCCGTGCTGTATTTTGTTTACGTATGTATGCCGGAATTGTCTCTGCTGGTTGATAATGCAGGGCTATGACGCTGCAAGGACCCTTGAGATTCATTCATTCCAAAAATCTACACAAAAACGAGCGATGGAAAGCACGCATGAATGCACATGGTCGCACACTGCTGGCCTATGCAGGATGCTTGCACATCGGCGCACCGTGCGGGCTTTCATCGTATCATGACTTGTTGGCAATAGGTCGCGTTGACAACTTACTCAGCCCACATACACTTTCATGGACTAAAAACCACCACTGCAATGAATGGGCATGACGCCGTTGCTTGCTGAAGCGGACACTGACGTTCGATTTTTTCCGAAATGGTCGAAAGAAACAAGAGCGGTGAAGAGGAGAGAATCAGTGCACATCGTCGTTCATGGTCGCACACTTTTGTGGCGTATGCTACTACTTGCCGAGGGACCACGAATCACGATGCCTACCGAGGCATCCTCAAGATATCGCGAGGTGTGCGCCGTAGGGCGATATCGGTCTGTTGGTTGCTGTCCACCAGACTGCGATACTTAATTTTTCCGAAATTGCTTGAGAAGAAAAGACAAGAAGAGCGATGAATAGTGAGGAAGCAGGAAGACGGCGAGCCGGTCAAAACAGCACGCATGGTTTCAGGCATGTCTACAGGTCGCACAATGGCCGCAATTTTGTGGCGTATGCTACTGCGCGCGGAAGTCGACGAAACTTTGCGAGGGGAGGCATATTCAACATATCGCGAAACGTGCGCCGTACTGTAGGTCGACATCGGTCTGTTGATTTTCGTCACACAAGCTGACCATGAGATTCGAATCTTACAAACAGAGCGATGAGGAGAGCAAGACGGCGAACCAGTGAAGACGAGAGAGAAACAGCGCGCATGGTCGCACATGGCCTCACACTTGTGACTTACGCTACCGCACGCGGAAGTCGATCAAACTTGGCGACTGGCCATGATTTGGGATGACCTATCGAAGCATACTCGAGATGTCGTGAGGTGTGCGCCATAGGTCGAGATCGGCTCTTGAGACACGGTCGGGCAAGGGCGGGGGAATCGGAGTAAGAGGGTCGGTCTGCGACAAAAATGAATTTAGGTCGGACTGAAGCTTACAGCTTTAGAACTAGGCACGAAATGCGAAACACACGTTTCATCCTTCGCACTCCCAACCTAGTCGCTACGAAGTATTCGAGGTTCCCAATTTGATGCCCTGGCCAACATCTGTACTTCGTTTTGCGGTTAGCCCACCTGTGCCACGGAAACCTCGCTGCTATACTGCATGAAGAGTATGGAATACAATGAACGGCTAGTTTGGTGACAAAAACTACAACCACAACGAGAGGCGTGGAGGAAAACGCGTCTGTCTCCTGACGTCCCTGATACTTGTCGAGGCTGCTTGCCATCTCTCTCCCTTGACCTGTCTCACCTTGTGCTGGAACCGCCCCGTGGCCCCGAGCTGTCTGCCGCTGGGTTCACCATCCACCCCCAAGCTGCGGGAGACGAGGCAGCCCGCCCAACCTCTGCTGCTACTGTGGGAGAAGTGCTACCGCGACCGACAGACAGATCTACACAAAGCTTGCATAAGAGAACAAGAGAGTCGAAGCTACGGCAAAGTACCAGGGGGCGAACGGGTCAAACAAACTCGGAGAACGGGTCAAGCAGTTCTTGAGGACCACTGCAGTATCATGTTATTTCAGTTCGAAATGAACTACTGTAGCCATCTTGAGCTGCCCAACTACGGGACATTCCGCAAAGATCATTGTTGAGCTAGATACGGCCGTCGTATGTAAAACGCTTGCTGGTGCGGGCAATCACACACACAAACATTCGCTAGAGTAAACACAGTGTACTCGAACATTTGTTAGGGCGGTCACAGTTTCACCACAGAAAGCTTACCCTCACCCCTACACTCTCAGCCAGATCTCATTGTTACATTATCGTATTTTTGCCTATGAATGAAACTATCTGAAATTCACACGGATCGAGCTCGAGGCGAGCTGCGGAAGACGCTGTTGTTGTCGAACAGCGGGGCAAGGGGGATGCCACAAAGTTTTGTTTCTTCGCGTGAAACTCTAACCCGGCCTGAGTTCTAGCCCTCCGACAGACAAATAGGGCAGCGCACCTACAAAGCGAGGGATATTCTGCCGTGGCGTGGCCCATACGTGAAGGGTTGAAAGTCGGACAGACGCGAAGGTTATCGGAATGCGAGTAGCACGCTGTCCGCGGTGTGGATGTGGAGAGAGTGTGCCGTCCTTGAGCAATCGCAAGTTGAAGGGAGCAAACGAGGTAGCGCTCCTCGTTGAATGCAGCTTCCCCACTCAGAAGCTCCAGCCGGCAACATGCCCAAAACATCGACCATCTCTCTACACCATTTCAGAAAAATGCCAAACCTACGACACACAGCAGTTTCGATGGTGATTTGAATTCCTTGCAAACGCGCGCCGAATACACATACCGTTGTGCAAACATGAAATTCGAAGGAATAAGGCAAGATGTTGTGACCGACTACATGCAAGCTGGTGGCGCCACAACAAACCCCTGCCACTGCATAGGCGATGCGTGTAGCACGATCCGGTGTGGGGATGGACTATCTAGCTTATGCAACGGCAAAGTGCGCCTGGCAACACGAAAGGGCGCAAAGAGCGATGATGGTCTACCGACGAGTCTAACATCGGCATACATGGCGCGCAAAAAACATACCGAGAAGGAGTGCACACAAACGCATTGACGAGGTTGCGAGGGCGGGACGTTTTGGTGCACCACCTACCTAGCTTCATGCTGAGGAACACTTGTGCTGCAGCGTGCGCAAACATGAGCACCCGTTGCTTCAAATTCCAGTCCCACCCATATCGTCATCTCGCCACGCGCATGGGGCCATCATCATCTTCATCATCGGCGCATTCCCTACAGAGACCGGGTACGAGTAAAAAAACAGAGGACGTCTCAGATATGGACCCGCACTTCGTCCAAGAACAGTTTACGTTTACGTTCGGTCACCTGGAGACATGCTGCAAATGTAGCGAGAGATGGAAGCAACCCCCTGATTCATTCATTGCCACAAAGGTCGCACACTTTGGCGCTTGTTGCGGAACAAAGAACGAAGTGGCTCAGCGCTTGGCAGTATTATTCATACTTCACATACGTAACGTCGCTCGGGGACGCAGAATTCGGCATGGACATATCGATCACAGTCGGCCTGAACGCTTCACAGCCGTAGAGTAGCAGCGGCAGAAAGCGGCGGAACCAACGAGATCAGCGCCTTACATGGAAATACTTAATTTACAAATCTTGAGCGAGTTGATGCAACTCGAAGGACGCACCCCCAGCTCAACGGCCTTAGCTGCTGTTGTTGATGCAAGTAGGCCGTCTTGACCAATGTGCATTCACGCAAGATGCTA
Source organism: Ectocarpus sp. CCAP 1310/34 (assembly GCA_902602495.3). Lineage (NCBI taxonomy): Eukaryota > Phaeophyceae > Ectocarpales > Ectocarpaceae > Ectocarpus > Ectocarpus sp. CCAP 1310/34. The sequence continues at coordinate 44,704 of CACKRE030000249.1, read as the reverse complement.
TGACACTAAATGCCGTTCCTTGTGGGGAGTAGTAGGTGTGCTCCCAAGATTTATGTTGAGGATGGACAAAAACAAATCCCACAAGCTGCAGCCGGTGAAAGGAGGCGTGGCCGAACGCGTGTGTGTGTGTTCGTCCCAATCTATTCGCCCCCATCTATTCTGGCGCCAAGTTACACATCTTTTGGTGTACGTGACGTGTCGACCGGGGCTACACAGGAGGAAGGCCGCACCACAAAGGAGCTATTGTTAACTTGCGTTATGTTTTAATAAGCGCATGGCTACTACGATACAAGGTGGCCCTTTGGGACGTGGGTATCAAGCCTCCAAAAGGCGACGCCAGATGTAGTGCTTACTACAGTAACAAAAATCGCAAGAATTTGGTTCACGGCGTGGGTGCATGCGATCAGTTTATCTGTGTAGACGATGTATCTGTGTCCGGTGCGAAAGGGTAGACGAGAAGTGATATCATTGGACGTTGCGATGACACATCGATCTAGGTCGAAATGAGTCAGGGATGAAATCAGTGAACGCGGAGATTCACAGCTCAAGAGGAGGCTTTAATTTCGGTTAGCTGGAAACTGCGAACACCCATGGGACTGCTTGCACCAAGCAGACGGAACGGCCCATGCTAACAAAAAGCAAGGTGGGAAGGATGACAGGGGCATATGCCATGCGATCAACTTCATCTACAGCTAGTTCTGGTTGGGAATGGGAGACTTGTAACGCGGGCTTCTTTTCTCTCGTCTTTGATGGGTTTCAGTCTTGGTCCAACCCCCTATACGCGCAACACGTCACAAGACCACTTGCAACAGACCCCCCGCACCACAAAAATTGCTCGGGGCGAAGGGCAGGGTTCTGTGAGGGATATTAAAATTCATAACTTTTTGCTCAGGCATCGGATTTCGATAAAACAAATTGCGTTGGATAGCTGATGAGCTGAAGGAAGTTTCTCGGGCGATTTTGATTTTAATTATTGGACAACGGGGCACAAAGATATTGTCATTTTAAAACGAAAATCAACCCTTTCCCTCCAACTAAATTTTATTTTCTCGAACAACCTGGGCTATTCAACAAAAACCGAAGATACTTGTGCCTCCGTTTAAAAAAAAAAGAAACAAAAGTCGCTAAAGAAACTTCAGCTCGTCATCTACGCAACGCAATTTGTTTTATGAAAATCTCATGCCGGGGCAAAAAGTTCTGATTTTTTTTATATCCCTCACAGAACCCCCCCCCTCCGCCCAGAGCATTTTTTTTTGGTGCTGGGGGTCCTGTTGCAAGTGGTTTATGGAGCCGTCCCCAGCGACTTTAGGCGTCGAGAGCACGTTCCAAGGACAGATGCTTGGCGAGCTCCAGGTATGCGCGATACATATTGTACCAACGAGCCTCCCGTGCCCTTCAAAGGAAGTGGGATAACAGATCCCCTGTCGCCAGAGAAAAAAACACGAAAGCACGAACCATCAAAATCTTACGTGTACATGACATACGTACTTACACCTGCAAAACCAAACAGCCAAGGCCTTCGGCGTCCTCTCACATGTATCCACCATACTTTCGACCCCTGAATCGCTCACTTTCGGCGATTGCGCGAAGGGCCAAACAAAATGTCTTCCAGCGAGAGTACACGTAAAAGGGTCTGAAATTTTGTGCTTTTTTTCTCTGGGTGCCTACAGTACGGGCCCGCAACTAAGAAAATATCCGTCGAAAACAGTAAGGATAAACTTTTTACGAAAACTAACCCCGATTTATGGGAACGAAATCTTGTCGATAAATCTTGATCTTGGCCAAGATCGGCCAGTTCCACGATTTATGGGAGCGAAATCTTCCCGACATATCTTGACGAAGATTTCTCGAGGCCAGCAATCTGCCCTTTCGAACAAATCTGGACCCAAGATCCAAGATCTGTCGAAACGAGCTTTCCGACAAACCTTGAGGCGGCGTAACAAATCTTGCGTGGGTGCGGCGCGATCACCGAAGGTCAGTCAACCTCATCGTCCATAACGGCATGAAATCTGCACGTGGCGCACACTCAAGGGTCTCTAACGCACCGACAGCGAACGAAAACGACCAAGGCGGGCGAACAAAGTGCGTATTTGCCCTGGCTCATTCCACGTGCGTCATCACCAGTCTGTCGAGGGACCGTTTAAAGAATATCTTATTTTGAAGTAGAAAAATGGAGGAGGAGGAACGTTTTGCCAACACAGCTCTGCCGCGACGCTTCTATCTCTTCGTCGAACCACCCCACACCCAATCCGTTTACACACGAGCCAGATCCGTGAGTGCAGATGACAGCGCCGGAGATTTGACCTCGGTACGCCTGCTACATAGTGAGATACAGTAGGTGTCCCGATATAGTGCCGGTATGTGTCCAGGCGGATTGACCGGCACAATTGCGGGCACCGGGACTATTCAGAATTGTGCCTGAATAGTGCCAAACCGGCACTGTTCAAGGTCTGAAAATCCCTCTATAGTGCCGGCTTGGCACTATTCAGGACTGTTCGACTTCAGAGTGCAGCGCTTGCGCTTTGCGGGACTGACAGAGTACCAAACGAACGGTACGTGGATCGATCGTGAGCTGAGCGACGTGGGCGGGCTTCACTAAGTTTCGTGAGGCTCTTGGACAGTTGAAAACACGGCATTGGGCACATTAAAATTAACTTGGTTGACCAGATAGATTTGTTGCACAGCAGTTGTTCTCTTCCCACCTCAGCGCAAGCACTTGCTAGTGAAACGTTGCTGCTGCCTTTCAACCCTAGAACCTGCTGCAAATTCAAAAGGCACCTCGCTATAACATGATGTATCGTTGTGGCAAGGTCGTAGCACTATGCAGGCAACGTCAAAGGCACCCGTCGCCAGTGAAAGAAAAACGCTCATGCGCGCACCCGACGCATATGTGGAGGTAAACATGGATGCAGAGCTCCTTACACCAAGAGCGCAAGGCAGACGCAATCCAAAGGAGTGAAGAAGAAAAACAACCCTCACTCGTCCTTCGATGAAGCTAGAGAACGGATGGTGTGAGGCGTGTGTATGGCATGTGTGTCCCTGGTGTCTTGTGTGTGTGGGGAGTCTGTACCGGCACTATTGAGGGGTTTGATAGTGCCTGAACCGGCACTATAGCGGGGCAGCCCTCAATAGTGTCGGTTCGGCACTATTCAGGCCTCTGTCTAAGTCAAGGAAGTTTACCGGCACCATACCGGACTTTGGCGCTATTCAACCGGCGTTATATCGCGACACCTACTGTACATGCGCGGGTTCTATCGGCTTCGGGTTGATGCACTTTCTTGTCAGTTGGACAGCAATGGAATAATTTTGTTTCTCCGCTTGACATGAGCTCGTGAGCAACGGCTTCTATTTTGCACCCCAGGTAGGCGACCATGCTTAGTATCTACCCAGAGTGTTGAGGCAATACAGCTGGGAGATGGACGCCCCTTCTACAACCATGCTCACTTTTCGCCGCACCTGGGCCTTTTCTGTGTACCAAGTGGCCATTGTGCCTTTATCAACTTCAAGCAGAAGAGAGGAACAACACGCCGCCTTTTCAACATTCAACATATTTCCCCCATAAATCGCGATACTGCAAAAATCGTGGCCGCGATATATTGTAAGCAAATCTTGAGTCAAAATGCCAAGATATATTTGCAAGATTCTGTTTCCATAAAGAAGGGTCTAAAAAAATGACTAGAAGTTTCCCCGGAAAAAAATCCCGAATCGTTTCTTGCGTGAGAGGCATTTTTACCTATGAAGAACCGGATCGGGGAAAGGAGCAAGGAGCAAGGGCAAATAAAAACTTGCATACTCCTTTCACCGATCCGGTTTTTTTACAGAAGGATCGGGCAGGCGCACCGCGGGCGCTGTAACATCACTGAGAACGCTAGCAAAGTCTGCTACACTCACGCCCAGGTCTATTGCGGACATAATCCAGCGACAGAAGCCGGGTTCAGTCCGTTCTTGGTCCAAACTGACACATTGCATGGCCCTCTCGTCTTCAACTTGCGCTGTTGATGTTCGGGGTTTTTCTCAATCACGCATGACAAACACAGAAACAGCAGTAGAACAAACACAGCAGCAGCGCCAAGGCCTCCAAATGGCTGAGCCTCCGGCTCGGCTGTCTATGTGATACTCACTCCCGGCGCCGTGCTGCTTAGTGGGTATTGAGGGTTCGGGTGCTGCTTAAGAAGGTGTGTGAAGGATGTGTGCCACCTCGGGCAACCTGTTGTTTGAAAACATGCGGTGAGACGGCCTATTTTTGGTCGCAGACATCAACACAATCCACGGGACCACGCAGCACTAGAGCAACAGGCCCCCCGACACGTTAATTCTTTCGGATTGGTCCTGTACATGATGCTGGCCCTCAGCGCCGCTACCGCCCTATGATGGTTGAGCTCGTCTACCTTTAGAGAGGTGATGGTCAAATAAGGGGGTCGCAACGGTGAAAAGTGAGCCGGCAAGCTGAAGAAACTGAAAGCATCACCCAGGTTGCGACACTCTGCCCTGCACCTGTTGCTGAAAACAGCAGACCGGGTGGACGGGGTCTTATTACGTGTGCTCTCCTTTTTGTCGGGTGCTGCTCTTTGCGCTTTACCGCTGCTCTATAGTGAGCAAAACCCAGTCAACCTGCTGTATGTCGACCAAAGTGTGTATTCAGTGCAGGAACCGTATTCTTGCGCTGACATGACCATTACAACAAGCGAGGAAAGGGCCGGTTTTCTTTTCACCATTCCGTGTTTTCAATCGGGGAAATTTCCCCGCTGATAGGAACGGGCCTAAGGAACACAGCTCAATCTCGGCTACAACATAAGAAACGTCCCGATAAGAAGCATGATCGTGCGATACCCCCAATACGTAAGAAACAAGGGTTGCTGGGGGAGCGTGTCCAATAAGAAACGTCCCACTGCTGCTCGTTCCGTGCTCCAACCCCGTCCTCACCCATAGCTGAACATTGTGTTTTTTCGTCGGGGGGAGAGCAATTATTGCGGGCTGCTTCACCCACTACTGCATTGTTGTGCTGTTGTATTCTTAGCCAGATCTAAGAAAAATGAAATAAGAGAATCAGGAGGATGCGACAGTCCAAAGGAAAAAGAAATATGCCTTTTAAAAAAGTGGACGACTTGGGCAGGTCCTTCAACCCCCAAAAAGGAATTGAGCCCCGACCCGATTCTGACGTTACTCCGGGCCCATCCTGTATGGCTCTTTATTTGTTGTCGTCAGCACACTCTGCCTTCGCGCGTGATTGGGCGCTATTGGTCTTGGGATCGCTCAAGCTGGGCGGTCGCGCGAATCGCCGAACACCCCCTCTTTTCTACAGGCGCTACTCTATCTTGCACAGGACGGTGTGTACTTCTGCTTTGTGTCATCGGCAGTGGCCAAAACTATGATTCATTGCCTCTTTTACTTATCTAAACCAAGGACCTGCCTTTTGGGTGCTCTTCGTCGACCTTCGCCTTAGACCGCTCAACGTGNGGGGGGGGGGGGGGTACTCATAGTCGTGCATGCTGACCTCGCATCCCTACAAACCAGGGACGGAGCACGCCGGGTTCTCACCGAACTACGCGGGGAGCGCCGAAAACCTTGCAGAGGTACACTTTTGCATAAGGCACGTCTCTGCTGGATCAACGACAAAAACCCCGGGGAGAAACCTCCGTGAAGTCGTGCGCATTAGAAGTCTCCCTTGTCAAGAAGAAATCGAAGCGTCTGTCGGTTATGCTCAAGATGGGTCTTGTCACAGGAATCTTGCACTGAAAATGTTGCTACCGGGTTTGATTGATGAAGACGGCATGTGTATGCGTGCGTGCGTGTTGTGTGGTGTTCGTGCCTCGCTTGAATCATTCGTATCCATCCCGCCTATCAGCCGACCAACGAACAAGACGTCAGTCTTCAGCGGGATGAAAAAAAACGCGAACACTTTCTCTACCGACAGGGATGGTGCAAGACAACATAGCCGTGTCCTGCTTCTGGAGTACAAGACTTGATGTGTATGTGTCCCTCCTGCCCTCTCTACGGCCACGAGCTCGCGGCCACCACACCACCATACGTCGGCAGATGCACGCACCTCAACGATGCCGGATCAATCTCGCGTCCTAAGCGTGACCCATGTCTCGCATACGAGATGCTGTATAGGTGTCGGTTGCTTTCCAAACGGAGTTGTGCTGGCGTTTGCCAGCCATTGTTTATTTAGAGCGGGAAGAGTTGGTGTTGTTTCGAAGGGCGCGGAAAGTCTGTCCTGATTGATTTCTGCCCAGTAGCCATTGTTGTTTGTGGCCGGGAAGAGTCGCTGTCGGCATCCCATGGTTGGAGGGGAACATCGTTGGGAAAGGATTTCCTGCGGAGGAAATGATTGATTAAATAAAGGGTTTCATTTCCCGTCAGGTCAGGGTACATTTTCCGAAACCTGGTTACATTTCTAGAGAAAGTAGTCACGGCAGGGAATATATACCCCGCCCTTGTTAGGACGCAGCGGGGTGAAGGTGGGCCTTGACAATCATCTGGGTTCACGCTCTTGTAGAAGTGTTTTTTTTTTTTTCTCCCATCTGTCGTCTGCCCCTCTCGCCCCTATCCTCCACTTCTACTAGCTAGATAACCCAACATAGGAGGGGGGGGTTGGACCCCCTCCTGCGGTTCCTGCCTAAGGTATTTTTATCGCGAGAAGGGTACAGCAATCCCTTCCCTCGCGACCTACGAAGTCGATTACGGTTTACTAACAACGAGCTTTGCAACGCGTCGCTTTCATCCTAGACCAGGATTTATTTGGGTGAGAAAAAATCTCACTCTGCCGGGACTCGAACCCATGACCTGACCCGTAGCAGGCTGCGAGGCTACCCACTAGACCATCGGGGCGACCGGTGTAGTTTGTTTGTTTGTTTGTTTTTGTCCCATCATTGGACTCTGTCGTCTGCCCCTCTGGCCCCTATCCTCCACTTCTACTAGCTAGACGACCCAACCGGGGTCACATAGGAGGGGGGGGTTGGACCCCCTCCTGCGGTTCATGCCTGAGGTATTTTTATCGCGAGAAGGGTGCAGCAATCCCTTCCCTCGCGACTTACGAAGTCGATTATGGTTTACTAACAACCGAGCTTTGCAGCGCGTCGCTTTCATCCTAGACCAGGATTTATTTAGTGAGAAAAAAACTCTCTCTGCCGGGACTCGAACCCATGACCTGGCCCTTAGCAGGCTGCGAGGCTACCCACTAGACCACCGGGGTGGTTGTATGTACCCAGCTGAGTCGCTTTTCGACCAGGGTACCCTGATGTGTCGTTTGCCCAACAAATGGAAGTTTGATTTTGCGATGGTTTTTCGATACGGAATAATCAAACGGATCTTGCCTCCTGCTTGTCATATCTCTGGAAGTCGGAGATGCTGTTTTACAGTAGGCGGTAGTTTCATCTATGCATACAGCGGTATATCTACAGACCGCCATACGACGAAAGCGATACGATGGCATAAAGCTGGCATAGCTGGCATCCACCAGATTACAGGCACTTCATTGAGCGAGCCTCATTGTCTGAAGTGATTAAGAGGGAGACGATCGAGAGAGAGAGAGAGCGAGAGCGAGAGAGAGAGAGAGAGAGAGAGAGAGAGAGAGAGAGAGAGAGAGAGAGAGAAGCCCCCCCTGATAAGCTGACTTGTGCTGGTGCAGGAACATTCTCAACAGGACAACAGCCGCACACGAGAAACGGCGAATCTCGAATAACTTCAGTACATATCCAGCAGTGCTGTATAGTGCTGTGGTGGTGAGTATAAAAACAAACATCGACTGCTGGCATGAAAGATGCATACAACATTTTATTTAGTCCGAAAACGCAATACTGTGCATGTAGGCATGCCTCGCACTTTGCCTCACCCTCCTAGTGGATCAAGATGGCATCGTGCTCGAAGCTCGCTGGAACAGACGCGGGCATCCTGGTTCAACTTTCGCACAATCCCCACACACTCCCACAACCTGTCTTTTTCAAATTTGACAAACGGAACAAGACTAGAACACCCTTGACAGGAACGCTGCATTCTCTACGTACTCCTGCTCAACTCTCTGTGTGTGTACCCTCTGTCCCATCTTTGGCATCTCGCCCCTCCCAGTCATCTCCTCTCTCGTCCAGCGTCTGTCTCCTCATCTCTACTCTCCTCTATAGCTATTCGAAGGTGGAAATCTGTGAGGTGAATGCAAGGACTAAAGCTGTATGTGTGTGGCGTTTTGTAGTGCTATAGATTGCTAGAGCGTACACCCAAAGAAGGGGGCCGCGGCGACTTGCGGAGGTAAACAAGCGCGAGAACGGGACACCACACCAGCTCGAGAAATAAGCTACGAGAAGGCTGCTGGTCACGAAAAGCATCTAAAACTGGCAGCGTCACAATCCCCCAAGTAGATGGGGATGTTGCGCACAGCGATCGAAAAAGTACATGCTCATCTGCATAGGAAATGACGAAATGACGAACGAGCCTGCTGCTGTAATTTGCTCTTGAACCGCCATTGCGTTTTGTTCAGAAAGTCAGTACGAGTGTTTTGTCTAGTCGCCCTTACAGTTGTGAGGGACCGTCGGCGCTTCCCCGCGCTCTACGTAGTGCTGTACGGAACTACCGCCAGACTAAAAGAAGGCGAATTGTTGTCTTATAGTTGCTGCTGCCGTAGAGTGTCCTTAATTCCTGATGGCGGATCTCTCCCTCTCTCCACGAATCCTCCACGACGGGGCAGGTGCAAAGGTCGCGTGCGATGGGGATCCTTGGATCTCCCGCACTCGGTCTCGAGCATGTGTCGAGCGCGAGGGTGAAAATGGATGAGCTCTTGGTTTGCTGGGCAAGCCAAAAGGAGACCGTGAAGCTACTTCGAGGGTACCTCGAAGCCGTGGCGGCTGACCAACCACTGGAGAAGCCGGGATCATCCCTGTTCCAGACGCTCTCATCGTCGCCGTCTTCGTCGTCATCGCTGCCTCTGTCACCTCGCTCGCCCTCGCCGTTAAAGTCTCCCGTTGGCCACAGTGCGGGCCCAACAGGACTGTCTCATCGCTCGCCGACGTCAAAGAGCCATTGGACTCCACATCTGTCACCACGGTCAGAGAGGTTCGAGCGATACCTTTCTCCGGAAAAGAGGTCGCCGTCTCGATCCTCTGGCGTGTCCGAGGAAAGCTCCCGCTCTCGCCCTCCAGAAACTTCGCGCAAGGTTGCGCACGAAGGACGAGCGAAAGTAAGCAGAGAAGATATCCCCCACTTCTGGGTCAAGGGGGAAGGCGGGCGCGGGAGGGGGCGCCCAATTCCGCGCGACTCGCTTGAAGAGAGACGCCAGGAAATGGAACGTCTGTTCGAAAGACATCCGGAAGGACTTGGAGTTGATGACTTCGTCCCGGTTACGAAGACGTTGTGCGGGTTCCCAAGCTTTTTCAATGCTGTTCTCTTCAAGCGAATCTTTGCGCGTAGCCAGCAAGCACGGGCGTCGGCCGCCCGCCAACAGGAGAAGACCGCGCCAGAAGGGGACGATTCGGAGGGTGTACACAGTGGGCAGGACAACGGAGCAGACGAACTCCCTCCGGACGCACGAATACCCCTGGCTCTATTCGAAGAGTTTTGGAGGGATGAGATCGAGACGTACGATCACATCGACAGATTTTTCCGGCTGGTCAAGAAACCGGAAAACCATTTCATCGAGAAGGTGAGCGTGCCAAGCGACAGCGTGTTTGGTGAGGTTTTTTAGACAGGTGGCCTTTAGCGGGGAACCCCTGCAGTTGTGGCAGAGGGGCAACGCTACATGCTTCCCAGCGGTAGAGTGTCAGCTGGACGCCGATATTCACAAATGACACGGGACGACCAAGGTATAGCTAAAATCATGCTGCAGTTCAGCATCATTCGTCTAATCCTTAGTTCGTGTAAGCTGTTGTGGCCTACGGTGACGTTACCGCGGTCGCCATCAGTGAGGTAGGCGCATTCGTTACATCCGCTCACGGGTCCACAACATATTGCGACCGGTGACTCTTGTGTTCGTTTTTTTAGTGCTTTATTCCCTCCAGTGTAAACTGCGCCACGCTTCCCCAAGGAGCTGCCGGTTTCTTCGTTTTCAAATAACGTGTTTTCATCTGCTGAATGCAATGCAGGACGACCTGCAACCGTTCATCCGGGAACTACTCCTCTATCACCCAGGTCTGGAGTTTCTCGAGGCCCACCCTGACTTCCACCCAAAGTACGCTACAACTGTCACCACGAGAATATTTTATATCGTCAACACGAGGTGAGGCGCCTTACAACTTTGTACCATGCAAAAAAGTAGGAAACGGCTGTGTATTATCTGGTTCCATGAGCATCACTAGTTTTACCCGTCATCGCAAACAAGTCGGCATTCAGTGATTGTACCGTGCTTTGCACCCTGGCACTGGCACCTAAAGAAGCCTTTATCGTTGTGAGTCATTGCAGGCACTTGTAGGCAACAGGCGATGTCTCTGGGACGCAAGATGATGCCGTACAAAGCGTAACCTGGCCAGGATTGTTTAGTAGTCCTTGTATTTTCTTTTCGTGTGCGCAGTCGGTGTGGCCGCATCAGCCAAGGCGAACTGCGACGGAGCAACTTGGTGGAGGTGTTCAACACGGTTGATGAAGAGGAGGACATCAACAAAGTAAGCGGAAAGCGGTGTTTCCGAATGCTGAGGTATCCCCAGCAGTAGCTGGCGGAAATGTCTAGCATGACCACTCCAAGCATTGATGTCACGCCGAATGTGTGCTACCAAAGCGGGTGGTGTTGCAGGACTACGGAAGGCAATCGGTTGTTACCGCTGTTCCTCACATAGTTTTTCTGAGTTACCAGAGGGGACGGACGGATAAACGTACGTGAGTTGTTGACAACCTTTTTGTTTTCCAAGGTGACGGAGTACTTCTCGTACGAGCACTTCTACGTTGTGTTCTGTCGCTTCTACGAGCTAGACGCTGATCGAGACGGGCGGTTGAGTGAAGAAGATCTCATCAAATACGGCGAGCATGGCCTAAGCCGCCTCATCGTGGACAGGTGAACGCACGTTTCGCGTATCAAACTATGCAGCGGGGCTGCCGAAGAATGACCGTCATCGCCTACCCATTTGTTCCAACTCGTACACTCTCAAGGCAAATTGATTTCTCTTTTTGATTCGTGCCACGTGTACTTTAGTGCGAATTGAGTTGTGACCATGGTTTGGAGGATTTAGGAGATGCCAACTTGCTGGCGGTACATGCTGTACGTACGGTGAAAGTGTGTGTGGGCTTTTGCTTTCATCGGCACTGGAAGCATACAGTCTACCACATTTCGTGCTGTCTTTTGCCGAACAGGATCATGGCGGTTGGCCCACGGCCATTTCCTCAGGGGCGAAGAAACGAGGACGGATCAGATCCCCGAGCTACAATGACCTACGAAGACTATGTGTACTTCATGCTCAGTGAAGAAGATCGAGGGAATGAACACAGTCTGCGATATTGGTTCACGTGCGTGGACCTGGACGGGGATGGGCGTATCGGCCACATGGAGATGCGTTTGTTTTATGACAATCAGGCACGTGACCGAAGGTTGGAAAGATGAACAGAAACCTGAGACCTTTTGCGCTTCGTAGGCACTCATGTGTGCATGTAGCGCCAAACGATTGCCTGTTTTGCAACGTTTGCTGCTTTCAGCGGAATGAGGGATCTTATCCCGTGCACTTGGCTCGGTGAGCGAGCCTCCGCAATGGCATCATGTTGCCTAGTCACTCATGTAGATGCATGGGCCATCAATACCTTCGTGTGGAGTGAGCCACGTCTTTTTTTGATCAAGTGCTGTCGTGAAACTGGCTGCAGGTGCATCGGATGGAGTCGCTGGGCCACGAAGTCGTGCCCTTTGAAGACGTGGTATGTCAGATGTGGGACATGCTCAAGCTTGGCGACCGCAACTATGTAACCTTGCAGGTGGGAGCACTGACGCTGTTTCATCTGGCGCGCCTCGTGTGGTAAAAAATCGCACGGCGCATGCGTTCAAGTTCCTCCGATTGCCTCTCACCCGATGAAGGCAACTTCTGCTGTTATTCAACTCAGCGGTTTTTGGTATTTTTAGCGCAAGCAAATGGATCCACATTCATTGGACAAGTATCGCAACCCCATCGAAGAATCCCATTGTCTCTCTAGCGGAATCTGAAACTTGGAACCATTGTACCATTCGAACTACACTCATATGAGCGCCGTCGCATTTGGTGGTTACGCAGGACTTTCTGAGGCCGGAGACATTGAAGGTGGGCGGCGTCTTCTTCGATGCCTTGTTCAACTTGAACAAATTCATTGGCTTCGAGCAACGAGACCCCTTTGCAGAGCGGCAAAGGAGGAACGACCCGTTCGAGACAGATTGGGATAGGTAGGTCGTCTGGATGCTTGTGGTTGTTTTTCAGTGCCATTATGAGCACCTCTACATTTAGGACGCGCTATTCCTTGTATACAAATTACTCCACTTGGAGTACATATTTTTGTCACTCGCTGTGTCCTGCTATGTGACGGCGGTCTCGTCGTCCGTTTTCGCAACTAATTTCGCATCAAAAGTGCTCAAGCTGCCCGACGTACAGGAGTGCTCCCCTAGCCTCTGCACGTCTGACTTGTAGTAATCCGTCAGACCAATGCCTTGGATGCATGGTGTTCTAGTCTCTCGTTCTCCGGCATGCAGAAAACGCAGGCTGTTCAAAATTGCTGTATGTGTAACGTCTTATCGGCGAAATGTTCCACAACAGTGACGAGCCAACTTGCGCCAATACTTGCCGACCATGAAATCGACTGGAGTGGACGTTTCTCAACATCAATAGAATTTGTGTGCTGAGGATTTTGGTGCGCATGTGTGCTTGAAACACATCACAGCATACTGACAGTCGTGGTGAGGTACCCAAGAACTCGCCTCACCCCCAACGCAACCCTGCATCTGCACTTTGTGCCTTCGCAGGTTTGCGTTTCACGACTACAATCGGCTTGCTGCCGAAGATGAGCCAGATGTCGGAGATTCGACGGATATTGATGGCAGCGACGACTGGATTGTGACAGACGACGACGAGGGAGACGACGATGTATTAGGGCAAGATAGCGGCATTGCGACCGCTGAAGCTCCGTTTTAAGGAGTCACCATCTAACAGCAGTCCTTGAGGGGCTTGCACGGAAATCCCATCGGCAACAACCAACGCCGAAGCGATAATTCAACATTTGGTGGTCCACACGAAATCAAATGGCGCGTCGCTTGTGTCAAGACCTAATCCACTTGTCTAGCCAAGTCTTCAAGTCAATACTTTTCGTCCTTATCCTCCCTTCGTGTCATCTCTCGAATGAGTACCGGTACAGACGTTGGAGGTAAGAAGCCAAACTCCGTGATGACGAGGGTGACATACTTGATCGGTGTGAGGTCGTAGCGGAGATTCAATAGTTTGAGGCTGAGGACACAAGCAACAAACGGGCAGCAAGGGTGGGCGTAGATGTTACGCGACATAAGATGAAACGAAGGGATAGCGGCCCAAAGTGGCATGCCGCGGATACATTCCAACAAGTACCATATTCTTGGCACCCGATCCGTGTTGGATTAAGACATAGTTTCTTGCTAGAATTACCCTAGTCGACCTCATGGTTGAGAAAATGAAGGGTCCCAAATCGGCGCCTCGTACTGTGCTTCTCAATGAACTAAAGCCCTGGTAGTCTATACCTGCGACAATTTTGACCACGATCTAAACCAAGCCATCATGAACCGAAAGATGAGCGTGTTCAATTACTTAGTCTGTGGGTGACCGTTTCTGTTAGTCGATGCCTCGAACATGACCACGTAGATACGCAGTTCAACCAGTAACGTCGGTGAATTCACTCATGTGCCTCGTCTACCTGGGTAAAGCCTTGAACTCGTCCACATCCCCACCACTGGCGTCAGAAATCAGGTCATCCGGCTGGCCCAGCTCGTTGTAAACGATCGAATCAAGTTGCACGCGCTCGCAGAACTAGTTGGGTGAAAAAACACAAGGATGGGGATAAGGTGGGCAAGACGGACAGCACTGAAAGTAGCGTGATCATGGAGAAAAGGCTTTCTTAGGCTGCTGCTACTCTCCAAATTCTGGTACCATAGGCCCTATCATGTCAGGACTTTCCCGGTAGATTATGATCGACAAAATAGGCAACGGATGTGGCAGCGCAAAGAGTCTGGCCGTGGTCAGTTCTCCGGCTAGATTTAGACTACCATGTTGGTCAATACCATCCTGCTCGTGCTTAAGAAGTCCAGCCGTCCAACAAGGCTACGCTAGTGACAAAGAGTTCGTCGTTACTAGGCTGCTTCATCATGCATCATGAAGCCAGCCACAACATCAGAAGTCGCACCTTGTAGGTTTCGCAGCAGAACATGATCGGGAGGTTGTGCGACCGCGCCATCATCGCCACGACTGCCTACAGATCATTCCGCGAGCCAATTGACAGAGGAAAGGAAAGGCGGGGCGAGACATGGTGCGGGAGCATGCATTACTGACGGGAAACACAAGGGGTAAGGGGTCCTAGACCAAATGATCTTATCTCCAGCGCATAGTCCCTCTCGAAGCGAAAATTACTCACCGTGCCCACTCGGGACAAGACGGCGCCGTTTGACATCATTGCCGAAGCACCGATGAAAACCTTCGTCACCTCCTGCCAGTTGCACGAAATCATGCAACAAATGGTGTGAGACGGTCGCAAAGAAAAATGGAGTTTCTGCCATCGTGCAACAGGTGTGATCCCCGCGTTTTCGGTCTTTACACCCACGTTCCTCTTGCGCGCCAAGACTGCACGAACTACCCAAGAACCACGAACATCAGAAAGGCACGTTCAAAGCAGGAGAACGGTTGTCCGTGCTTACCCTCATGATGTAAGATATTGCAGTGAGCAGGACGTATGTGCAGGGAATGCCCTCCGCGGAAAGTGTTTCGGAAAGCTGGCGACCTTCCACTTCAGGGCGTGAGTCCACGATGATCACCCTGAAAGACCCTCGCTTAGCCTGCTGCGCAGCCACCAACACGCTTTCGACTAAAGAAGACCTGCTCCGCAACACCAATGAAGGGAGACGAACGTAATGGTGGTGAAAAGTGCCGCAATTTCTCTGCTGAGGCTGCATTCCGTTTCACCGTGCTACCATCTTCACCTGTATTCTGCGGCAAGAGGCCTAACGCTGTGCCTAACAAGCTGACAACACACCTTCCGTATGTCAGGATGACGTCACCATCCCTGATCTTAGTGATGGCGTTCTTAGCGATCTCGTTCGCCGCCAGGGTAATCCGCGTGTTGATGAACTCGTTGATCTTATCAACGATGCTCGCTTTGGCCTCTTCCTCCGGCAGAGAAGGGGGCGACTTGGCGATGATATTCCTCAACGCCTTGCACAAGTTTTTAGTCAGAGGTTCATCAGTTAGGACGTTGACTGTCTTGCACAGCACTGCATCCCACTACAAAACATGAAGCTTTGCCCCAACGCCGACTTTCCAGAATACGTAGGAAGGGCACGAAGTTCGAAAGGGTCATCGAGGCCATCCGCATCTATTGAGCCCGACAACGAGAGTGCGAGCAATACGCCCACGGATACAACAGTGGGAGTCTCGTAAGCTGTTTCCGCGCATCACGAGAAAACACCACTCTTGCTACTTTCAACAAACTGGCGGCTAGAGCTTTGGTGTTTTAGCACCAGAACCCATGGCACGCAGCCGTGTTCAGAGCTTCCCGTACATTGTAGGTTGCGCCCGTGCTCAAAATATTCCGTGATAATCTTCATTTCGATGTTTTGGAAGTACAACGCCAACCATACGCAAAATAAGTGCAAGCACTTCCCGCACCTTATGGGCATTGCCCATGCTCACTGAGTGGGGTCGGCAATCTATCAGGTATTGCATCATCGGACGTAGCCTCTTATCCAGATCCCAGCTCAGCATCTGTGGGTGGATCATCGACGGCAGTTGAAAGCATGCAGCAGAGGTCAACCAAACATCTGAGCGGGCGGGTGGTGGATCGATGGCATGTATGGAATAACCCACTACTCGGTCAGCCGCTGACTGCAGCGTGGCCTTCTAGGCTAGCCCATCGTATGAACAGCGAATGCCAACCACACCACACAGAGGCATGCTTGCGGGTGGAACGAAGCAGGAAACTTTCAAGCCGCTATTGAATCGGCGGAACGCAAGCCCATCAGTGAAATTGTGGCCCAACCAGACATGCCGGAGACTGACAGAACCCGGAGGCGCATCACAGCGTGACGAGTTTTCGAAGGTGCCGCAAAAGTCGACAGCGACGGTGCGAGAACGTTTATATTCCCTGCTTTGCACCAAGATTACACCTTGTCCGGAGGTGTGGAGTAATCCATGACGACCTGCTTGAACGCCATCAGCATCGCCACTGCCCTTGCGGTTGCTCCAGTCACCTCACCGCTCGAATACTTGCGTCCTAGAGCCAAGATCGCAGGGTGGATGTCTCCCTGGCAACCAAGCACGTCACGTTTTGCACATGAAGGTCTATAGACTGCTACCAACAGGCATCTTTTCGGCGAAAACTTGCTCCAGCAGCATTTCTGTTCGCGTACTTTCGGGCAGTCAACAGGTCCCAACGGTGCGGCGAGCTATCTTCGTGTCTCTTTTCCACTATCGTCGACATCATTGCTGACAACGAAGTCCTTGGTTCGGCCTGGTGACGACTGTTGAGGCTGCAGAGCGTATCAACTCCTTCATAATATCCGTACCTTCGACGTCAATGGTAGCACTCCTCGATTTTGCTCCAGATGCGAAAACATGTGGACGTTGTTCGCCAGTGCACCTTGCTGCCCCCCCGCTCGTTTCTGCCCAAGCGTACATGACATGCGGCAGAGGTGCCGTATCTTAGGGATGTATAAAGTGTTCCCTCAGAGGGAAGTGGGTTCCATTCCAGTCCACATCAAAAAGATACCGGAACATTACGAGCCATCGTGCGGTTCAGAGTCATTGCACAGTCCGGAGTTCTCGCATTCCTATGCGATAAAAATAAACTAGTAAAACGATTTAACTCGATCTCCGCACAGGGTCCGGAGTCATCGCACAGTCCGGAGACACCGAACCGTTGTGCGACGAAAATATGACATGGCGAAAATGTTAATAAACGACCACACGGAGGTGCGATGGCTCGCAATCCTACGGGAACCCAGAAACCATACGTGGAAGAATCTCTCAATCTCTCTCTTTGCGGGTGACCCAAGCCAAACAATAGGGCGTTATTTTGTACCATCACAAGAAGTCCGCTGCTGCTGCTGTGCTCTGTTGCACTGCTGTGTGTGTGACACGTACTTTTTGTTTTGTTGTTTTGATGGTGAGCGAGGGAGGCAGACAAAAGCTATGGTTGTTGCTCAAACCTTTCTCATACCACACCGTTCTTTGCCCCAAGAGGGGCATAACGACCTCAGCCCTAGAGCGATTTTTACAAGCACACACCGGTTGATACACACCACACGCATGAAGCTGCCGAGAACGGTGCCTGTGGAATTGAAGCCGCTGAAAGCTGAGAAAATTGTCGGCATAGCAGCAAAAACATGTAAATGTTGTGCCATCTCCTTACCCCGGAGAAAAATGAATCGATGATACATATGCGATAATACACCTTACGAAGGAAAGGAAGGTCATGCATTACAGCATCAAGGTTTATGCGGCTCTTTGTATGCCATGACAGAAGTACTGCTGTATGGAAGCGTGGAGTGCGTGGCAGCAAGTAGCCGCAGATTTGACAGTCCGGTAAACAAGAAGAGGCAAAAACCTGCAACACTCTGTCCTCGGTACCCATGCGTGGGACCGATGCACGAACCTGTCCGGCAGATGCATGTCCCGAGCCTGGCAGTGATGGCGACAACGAGCTTGCCTGTCCATGTTTCCCGCCAGACAAGCCTGGGGCTCCAGCGGCTTTTTCCCCTGTTCTAGTTGAGGCTTTCGCGGCTCTCTGCCTCTCCTGAATTTCTCTTCGTTCAGCTTTAGTCAGTTTAGGCTTCGGCTTGATGACACGCTCCTGGCCTTCCATCTTGCCTTCGTTCACACCCCCACTCACTCCCTTACGTGTTGCGTCTCTGCACCTCGCTAAGTTGCTAGGCGTAGGTCATTGCACCGCCTACTGCTGTACCTGAGCCTCTTGGTGCGAGAGAACCTGAACGCCTCCTCGCGTTTCACGGGGGGGCAGCTAAGGATTACACCGAGCCCACAGGTGCCTTGGCCCAGCTGCGATCGGTGCCACACCAACTACGACACTCTCTCATGCACGCACGGTCCCGTGCTCCGCGCCGCGTGTACATTGTCTGTACCCCATGATTCGATCACCGCTAGCTGGCGGCGAGGAGTCAATCACGCTTGCAAGGAGATGGTTTCTGTACGGATGCGCAGGTCTGCCCCTCCTTTGGATCGTGAGTTCAGCGAGCTACAGCAGTATTATACAATCTAAGCAGCGGTCGTACATATCTGCCAGATGACATGTACTACGAGAGAAGGGCAAAATATGCCATCCAGGGCAGGCAGTGCCAATATTCGATACAATGTATAACAATTGAAGTATAGTGGCAATAATGTCACTACAGCAGTGAAATTGTTCGGAAAAATAATTACACACACAAATACCGAGATACCCACAGAGTCGAACGAGATGTGTTAGGGGTACCCAGACAAGGGATTTTGACGCTGGCTCTTTTCTCATACTTTATAACAGTACAAAGAAAGAAAACAACCTTCCCGCCGGAGGAACCTGGTCCGTTGTGCTAGTATCAGTAGAGGATATCATCAAGAGGCGTCGTGCGTGCTGGCACGTTCTGGTATACTACTGGGGCTGAAATATCGAAGGTCGCAGCAGCCTCTGAAAACGGTCCGAAGTCTGCGCCGGAACCAAGCGGAACCCAACACTTGTTACAGCGGTGCTCACCACCACGGACCGCAAACCCCTCAACTGCGGGTTGTCAGCAGTAGCTGGTGGCATCAGCTACTGCTGTAAACCTGCAGTTCAGAAGATTGGGTTCAGTGGCGGCGAGCACAAGCAGTACAAGACACTGGGTGTCGATCTAACTTGCGGAGATTTGCGGAGATTGTGGGCCACTACAACGACACTCGATACCACCACCACAGAAGAAGTTTTGAGCGCGCCAACACACCCCCCCGCTGCTATAGGGTGTCCTCTAGTGATATTGGTACAATGGACCAGGTTCCTAGCAACACCGGCCTTATTTGAGCGCCTTCCGTTTGGGCTCTTTTGACTTGAATTTAGGCTGGTGTGGATTTTTATCTTGGTTTCAAAGGATGCGTGTGGAGGTAGACGCGCGAAAGGCACGTTTTGAGCGGTCTCTACTGCTGCCCTGTGCCAGAATTTTGGACTTGTTTTTTTTGCGATGCCTTCCGACTGGTCTTATGTGTCTCTAGTGCATTTTCTGGCGCTCTTGCGTTTGTTTTCGAAATTAGGCAACATAGCAGGAGGTTGTCCGGCTACCCTTAAGAGTCTTTTCAGTGAGTGTACAGCCGATCAGTTATACAGAGGTACAGTGGCCTATCTATTTCGTTGTTGTTCCGGTGGACTGGAGCGTTGTAGGGGACCTGTCTATCTTCATTTTTTGTTTTCTTTGTCTTGATCTTTTTCTTTCTTTCACAGGGTCTTTCCTTCATTCATCCCTTTTGACCGGGGTCGATCGTCTGTATCCCGGTTAGGCCCGTTCCAAACGGAACCCAATTTCTCCATTTGAAAACACGGAACGGTGGAAAGAATACGGACCCGTTTCCCGCTTGTTCTGATCGTGATGTCATCGTAAAAAATCGATTTCTTTGCTGAGTATACGGTTCGCTCGACCACACAACAGGTTGACTTGGGTTCTTGCTTTTGTTCAACATAGAGCAGCGGTAAAAGCGCAAGGAGCAGCACATGACAAATAGGACAGCACACTTAATAAGACCCCGTCCACCCGGTCTGCTGTTTTCAGCAACAGGTATAGGGCAGAGTGTCGCAACCTGGGTATTGCTTGCGATTTATTCAGTTTTCCAGCTCGTTTTTCACCGTTGCGACCCCCTTCTTTGACCACCACCTATCCAAAGGTAGGCGAGCGCAACAATCATAGGGCGGCAGCGGCGCTGAGGGCCAGCATCATATACAGGACCAATCCGAAAGAATTAGCGTGTCGGGGGCCCTGTTGCTCTACTGCGGAGTTGTGCCGTGGATTCGTGTTGCTGTCTCCGACCAAAAACAGGCCATCGCACCGCATATTCGCAGGATGGCACAAATCTCTCACAACTTCTTGAGCAGCACCTGAGCCCCCAATACCCACTAAGCAACACGGCGCCGGGAGTGAGTATCACATAGACAGCCGAGCCGGAGGAATAAGCGCGTTGGAGGCCTTGGCGCTGCTGCTGTGTTCGTTCTACTGTTTCCGCGTTTGTCATGTGTGATTGAGAAAAACCCCGAACATCAACAGCACCAGTTGAAGACGAGAGGGCCATGCAATGTCTCGGTTTGGACCAAGAACGGACTGAACCCGGCTTCTGCCGCTGGATTATGTCCGCCATAGGCCTGGACGTGAGTGTAGCAGGCTTTGCTAGCGTTCTCAGTGATGTTGCAGCGCTCGCGGTACGCCTGCCCAATCCTTCTGTACAAAAAACGGATCGGTGAAAGGAGCACGCAGTTTTTTTTTGCCCTTGCTCTTTGCTCCTTTCCCCGATCCGGTTCCAGAACCAAATTTTTTTCCGGGAAATTTGCACGCAAGGACCGTTCGGGGAAATTTTCCGGGAAATTGGGTTCCGTTTGGAACGGGCCTTTTCTTTCCTCTTTTTTGTCTTTTTTTTTTGGGTAACAATCAAATCGCGCCTTGGAGGACTTCTCTGGGGTCCGTTTTTTAATTTTCACGTGTGTACCCCCCTTTGGGGACAGTTGGCTGGTGACCACGGAAGGCATCCGCGTCAGTTGGACCAGTACGGACATTAGAAGGTACTAAGCGGAGGATATCGGGACCACCTGTTGACCGGCGGCGCCAGAATAGATGGGACAAGCACACACAAGCTACGGAGAAAAGCTTAGCCTCCGCCATGCCCCCTCAGGGGGTCCTAGTTCATGGCATGTTGAAGTGTTTTGTGTTTTCAACCGCACTGAGACGGACGTCTTTTCATTGGTCAGCCGGTCAGCGCGGTCGATGCTAATAATATAGAAACACACGCTACTGTACTCCGGTGTGTGGCCACGTCATGGGTTCGAATCCCGACGTAAGCGAGCTTTTTCTTGCAAAGTGAGTTTTTCTCTCGCTTCCGCTGCTGGTTGCGGGAAGCGCTACATAATTTTGAGGAGAGAGAGTGCGGCACTCTTCTCGCAATCGAATGCAAGCACCGCAGGAGGGGTTGGTTGAGGGCCTCAGGGAGAGGAACCTTTCAGTGTGGCCACGGATTGGAGCTCTTTCCCGGTAGATTTGTTGTGAGCGCTGATTTGTGATTAAACCAAAAAAACATGAAACACAAACCAACAACTGAACAGTTGCATTTTGTGGCCAAAGGTTACCTTTTTCGTGCATGCTTTAAACAGGTCAGCTGCTTCTTCTTCAGAGATAAACTGCGAGATATTCCGACAGAGGCAAGAAAATGTGAGCACTCAATAGTCTGGCAGTCATGACATGGAAGCGTGCAGGATACTATTTCCTGCTGCAAAGTACTCTGTATGGTAGCATACAAGTAAGTGCCCTGGGTCTTGCTCATGCAACCTGCCTGGTGTATTTCTCGGCCGCCCGAAAGACCAAAAGAGATCCATTCACAGCAGTGGCAGGAGGTAAGCTGTGACGGGCCTAGACATACAATGTACGTGACGTTCGCTTCACGCGTGGCGTATGAAGGAGGGCAACATACTATACATGGTTATTCATGTCTTGGAACAATGTGCTTGCTCGTCTCTCCACCTCCGTCGGCAGGGGTGTTGCTGTCGTTCGCGGCCGGTGGAGTGTCAACAACATTGTGCGTAGCATGGGTTGTTACTTCCCTGTCGTCGTGGAAATCATGGGGGACGGCTGTTATGGTATCTGTACCTGACTCAGACCTGACGGGCTGGTGATGTCGTCGTTGTCATAGCGGTATACTTCCGGGTACTGGAATTGCGCGAGCAAACGCTCACGTGTGCGAACGATTTTACGTCGTTTCAACTGTTTTTTACGGCACACGCTGTTGCGATGACTCCGACATGTGAGATACAGAGTAAGTAAATACCGACGGCGACACTTGATGTATGTAATGCGCGCCCTGGAGCGTGTCTCCGACATCTTCGATACTGAACGAAACCACAGCGCAGAAGATGTCAACCTATCAAGCATGGGGGAGTAGGTATCAGATCAGTAGTGGGGGATCAGGAAGAAGAGAAGGTAGCAGAAGGTCCGTTTCTTCAATGACACAGGAAAGGTAGAAGGCGAGTTGGATTGCAGCAGTGTGCAAGAAGAGTCGGATACGATGTTGCTCGTTGAACATGATCTGTTTGCCTTCCAGCTTCCGTGTCTCGTGGCTGGAGCGTAGGTTAGGTAGGTACCAGTTTGTGCCTGGTTGAGTGGTCCCTGTTTTTTCCCGATTGCAATGATGAACTTCCTCGTTTCCACGGGCCACACTGCATGCACATTCAGCAGTGGAGCCCCGATTGACACCGCGAGAGGTCCATTACTTCACTTGCGATAGAACCCAACCCCACGCCGGATAGTGGGATTTAGTTGTGGTTATCGTATACAAAACTGTGCGTGTGCGGCGATAACTCCGACCCTCTGTGCGAAAACCCAAATAAATCATGTCAATCTTGCTTCTTTTCACCCCCCTGTGCTATCGCTCGCACGACTGATGATGCGGTACTCTCTCCAAACCCTCTTGACCGCGACGCTACTGTACTGCGACGAAGGCTTGCGTAGTAAGAGACCTGCCTGGGCTGTTCGGAGCTTTCTGCACACAACTGCATGATAATATGAAGTTGATCCACACTCGCTTTTCGTCGTCGTGTCGTACGAGAGAAACCACATTTAGGAGTGGCACGCAGTCTTTTGACTGGTAAAAAGATGCTCTGGTCGGGGAGCCCGAGTTCGCTGGCCAAAACCCTTGGGTTGCGGCCAACGTTGTCCACGGTCATGGTGTCACGTTTCAGTCGGAGTACTTTTAACGAGCATGTCGTCAGATCCCCAGGGAGATAAACGATTAGCCAATCGGTTAAGATAGTGTACCATCGTAAGTTATCTTTTCGTTGTGGTTGAACGAAATATACCAGGAAGTGCTGTTTGACCACTCGAAGTGATGTCAGGAGATTGGACAAAGTGCTTCCCAGTATGCATTTATGAAGATCATCAGCTACTTCGCACGTCAAGAGCAGCAGATGCCATGGTACCTCGGTCTGTTAGCCCATTTGCACCCCGGTACACCTACGGGATCCGATCTGATTCGCGAGGAGGCCAAGGCAGGTCCCAAAACTTGGTACCATGTCGGCATGCCTCTCCTCTTACCCCGGAGCCAGAACCAGTAGACCCCGCGTTTCATCGCCACGACTGGACGGAGGTCGGTTGTCGAGCGCTTGGCGCGGTCCACAACGTGATTGAAACTGTGCTCCCAGTTCCCGAACTCCGATCGTGGCGGCCTCCGTTTGGCCGACATCGTTGAGGCCTCCTCCTTGTCGCTGCCGAAGGTCGCAGCAGTGACGAAAGTTTGCCACGTTCGAATCGCCCGCTTCGTTCCGTTCTGTTCCTTCGCTCGCTCAATGGTTCTCTCTAGCCAAATTGCCAAGCCTCAGCCTCCAGCTCTTGCACGCGCTGCCGGATGCCCTTGGCACGGCCTTCGGGTTCCCATGACAAACAGCGCAACCGATGCCCCCATGTTGCTCATTGAAGAGAGGTAAGTTTCCGCCCTCTGGATCCTCCAGTCAAACCTCCGTCTGTGTGCAACACGTATGGGGAAGGTGGAGCGAAGTGTCCACAGCGAGGGGTGGCTCACACAGCACCTACTTCGACTTCACCAAAATATTTTGAAGATGTAAAAAGGGTATTGGTGATGTTAGACTTATAACCACTTCTTCAACAAATAGTGCAGTTTTTTTTTTTTTCTCTCATTTTTGGACTTTGTCGTCTGCCCCTCTGGCCCCCGTCCTCCACTCCTACTAGCTACACGGCCCTACCGGGGCAACATAGGAGAGGGTGGCCGGGCCCCCTCCTGCGGTCCCTGCCTGAGATATTGTTATCGCGACTATTTGTAGTGAAGTCGAACAAGCTTACTAACAACGAGCTTTGCAACACACCGCTTCGAACTTAGAGCAGGATTTCCTTAGTGAGAAAAAACCTTAAGTTGCAGGCACTCAAACCCATGACCCGGCCCTTGGTGGGCTTCCAGGGTACCCACTAACCACCGGGGCGACCGGCAGCATGTGCGTTATCGGATACCCTCAAATCAAAAGTAGTGTGAGCTTGCACGCATATGCTGGGGGCGCGGAGAGCTCCATGTTCCGGAGCAGCAAACAGCAAAAAAATATTATAAAGGCGTCAACATTTGAATATTTTGCATGCAGCGGTGGTACCGCTCGAGTACTGCACTGTAACAACAAGAGGCACTTAAAGTTAATGTGTCCAGCGATACAGTTGGGCAATGATGTACCATGTTCGGGTACATGTGACGTGCGAATTGCTGTTACTACTTCTTCAGAGAAAGACATCTCACCTCTCGCCTCCGGCTCATTCATTGTCAACCCAGACCAGGTCCTTCTGCCGCCCTTGTTGTTGTTGTTGTTTTTCTTCACAATAAACTCGTGTCAGTTGCTAATCCCAAAATCTAGCAAAGACTCGGTCCGTGGTCACAAAAATGCTAGAGCCATCAGAAGATCTGAAGAACACACACACTATTAGCAAGGAAAGGGTACGCAAGCCCGAGGAGGTACACTTGCAATCCCTGCAGCACGTTTGCGTGCTGCCAACTGAACTACACGCCCACACACTACAAATCGACTACAGCAGCAGCATCACCCCCCTTGTCCCGCATTTAACCAAAATGAATGTTTGTCGACTACAGCGTACTGCTGTCTGAAGTGCTGTCTGTACAATAATCACACCATGGCGCATGGTACACAAGCTCGGGGCATGGAGCTGCTGTCTGAAGTGCTGTCAGAATGAGCCCGTGGACAAACAATGAAGAAGAACGCCCAACCAAAGCCATCATTGCAGTTGACAATCACCCGAGTCTATCCAGATCATCTGTGTTAGGCACAGCAGTGTAAACATCGACACTGACTAGGAATCGTTCCACATTGAAGGGGCCTTCCACGATGCAGGTACACAATTAAGTCACCCGGGTTATCCGCGCCATCTCTGCTGCGTCTCTCTACAAAAAAAACAGTGACGTCATCACACACACCCAACAACACCTGTATTCAGGAAAAAAACGGAAAAATAATTGACAATACAAGAGATGTTTGTCCGTGCGCCACGGTTCGATGCCGTCCGCCTGCTCCGGTTCCGCTGCTCCGGTGCCGCTGCTCCGGTGCCGCTGTGGCTAACCCTAGCACGACCAAACTCGACCCGCTCCGCTTCGTACACGCTCTCGTTGCTGTCCTTCCCAGTCGGTTCCTCGCTTTCTCCCTCGTCGCACTTGGGGTTCTCGGTCTGAAGATTCTCGCGCCGAGGGTCAACCAGCCCAATCAGCTCGTCACCACCTGTCCCCTTCTCCTTTGATGGCAAAACCAGGTTACTGAGACAGTACAGCTCCCTCTAACAAACCTAGGGCCGTGTACATAGTGCCCGTCCACCTTTCTGATGACGTCTGCCTCCGTGCACAAAGATGAGATGGGCATTGCTGCCTACACCAACGGCCTGGAGGCCCGCGCATCTGCACCTTTGTACCTGACGCACCAGTGCCGACCCAACTCCACCACTACCCACGCCTCGCGGCGGGTGCGCCGCAGCAAGAAGGTATCGGTCCCCTGAGGGTGAGTCTGGCCCCGCTCGCTAGAAAGGACCCCCCCTCGCTATGGGTCATGCCTACTACGCAAAAAACCTTGCCGAGGCAGCGAGGGGAAGAAAGGAAGAGTACCCTGCAAAGCTGCAATGAATGGATCCGCTAAACTCCACGTCTGCGCTCCTCCTCCTCCTCCTGGTGACGCTGCTGCCGCTGAAGCAACCGGTCTGCCACTCTGTCAACGCAGTCTCACAGCTGTTCTTCAGGGCGCTGCGAGCCAACTCAACGGCTTTCGAGTTCAAACATTGCCAGATTTTCAGAGTTCGCAACGAACGCTCGCATTGTTTTGAAAAAATGGGTGTGGTTTCCTCTTGTCTACAAGTTTCGTGACCAACAACAGCACTTCACCGCGGGCAGCGTTGAATCCTCCAGAGTGCAAAGTGCTATTTCTAGGTATGATACAGCAGTACGCAAATACATGTGCCCTTGCTTGTACAAGCTGTTCTGACCAAGACGCGAATTTGAAGGTTGGAGCGGATTTCACACGCGGTTTTTTCGAATAACAGTTCTATCGAATTAAAAAAAAAAAGCACCACTATAAAGCTCTCGCCAAATTCGAATGAGCCATATTTTTTCGCGGGGTTCGCGCTGCGAGAAAAGTTATGGCCCTGTTACCATCGCTGTGAAGTATACTTGACGCCACTAAAACCCACATATCTCAGCAACCACGCCGAACCCCGCGCAAATTTTTGCAGCTATCGAGAGCTCTCGCCCACGCCTTTTTTTTTGCGGTGGAACCATTCCCCGAACCGGTGAGCAATGTCCCGAACAATTTCAGAACCTAATTTTCAAATTTTTGCGGACAACAAGCCCCAGGTTGCACAAACAAAAAGTGTACCACGCAAGGTCATGTCGTCCACGTTCAGCGATGAGACATGGCGTTACTTCAGGGAGAAGTAGCATCGCTTCTGGGAGACGGGAGTGTTGTCCGCACGGGCCTAGACAACAAGGGCAAGTCGTATCGCATACATCTTGTCGCGGACCTCCCTGAGGGGTCCAGGAAGGAGTGAAGAAGGGGCACGCCGATCAAACGTCCAAAGGGCCGTAAGACGGGTCGCGACCGGGGTTNAGGGGCCCCGTGAATCATCGCGGTGCCCCCTATCAAACGGTTATCTTACCAGTCTGCGTGACACAAAATCATCCAGCACATGTATCCAACAGCAATGTTCGCAGACTCACGAACACCCTCCCTGGTTCTTCACGCAAGTGACTAACCATCAATTGGGCAAGAACGCCCCAGGATACATCAGAAAATACCAACATGGTAACATATGGAGGGGAAATTCGGCGTCCGGGCAAAACCCCTCAAGGGAAAACCCTTCCACCACAAAAAACCGTCGCTATCACAGCGGCTTACAACGGGCGCACTCGCCGAAAAATCCAAGGCAAGTGCTAAAAACTGCTACATCTACTCCGGCAAATTCATCAGCTTGCGCCGGTGGTACTGCAGACTGACCCTGCTAAGGGCCTTGGTAAGGAGGT
>CACKRE030000248.1:13255-57226 GCA_902602495.3 Ectocarpus sp. CCAP 1310/34 | reverse complement strand
ACGTATGCACCGACTGTAGCGGTTTCTAGCGTTCGCTTGTTGGCAGCGATGGCGTGTGAGCAAAATCTTTCTCTCCGTCATTTTGACATCAAGCAAGCATTCGTCCAGTCGGATTTGGATGAGGATGTATCCATGCGTCTGCCAGGGGTGTGGTAGATTGTCAGGTATGATCGTGAAGTTGAACAAGAGTCTGTATGGCCTTAAGCAGGCNGCGGTTTCTAGCGTTCGCTTGTTGGCAGCGATGGCGTGTGAGCAAAATCTTTCTCTCCGTCATTTTGACATCAAGCAGGCATTTGTCCAGTCGGATTTGGATGAGGATGTTTTTATGCGTCTGCCAGAGGGGTGTGGTAGATTATCAGGTATGATCGTGAAGTTGAACAAGAGTCTATATGGCCTTAAGCAGGCATCAAGGCAGTGGCATTCACACTTGGCGAGGTGTTTGATTTGTTTGGGTTTTTTTCAGTGCATGGCGGATACGTGTGTGTTTCGGTTGATTGAGGAGGGAAGAGTGGTAGTGACTCTGGTGGTACATGTAGATGATATATTTTCGATAGGAGAGGAGGAGAGGTGTGACCAGTTTGGCAGGGACCTCAACACCATGGTGCCTGTGAAGAATCTTGGGAACTTGAGATGATACTCGGGATGTTTTGATNTGACCAGTTTGGCAGGGACCTCAACACCATGGTACCTGTGAAGAATCTTGGGGATTTGAGATGGTACTCTGGATGTTTTTATGAGAGAGATTGGGATGCAGGAACTTTGAAGATCTCGCAGCAGACGTACGCTGAAGAGTTGGGGATGGAGTTTGGGGTAGAGTACGGGAAGGAAATTCCTCTTCCTGTAGGGTTGAAGCTTTCAGAGTTTGACCAGGATGAGCAAGTGGTATCATGGCCTTTTCGCGAGCTGGTAGGATCATTGATGTGGCTGGCAACGCAAACGAGGTCAAATATCGCGAATGCAGCAAGAGCGGTAGGACGGTACTGTGCCTCTCCCAAAGAAATTAATTGGAGAGCAGGGCTTGATATTTTAGGGTATGTGGTACGGACTAGTGACTTGGGTATTACATTCAGGAGGGGTAGTGTAGCAGGATTAAGCATGGAGGTGTTCGTAGACGCAGACTATGCAAGTAAGGCTGCCGATAGGAGGTCTGTGTCAGGGGGATTGGTGATGTGTGGGGGGGGATGTATTTCTTGGTTTTCAAGGACCCAGAAGTGCGTTACGTTGAGCACGACAGAGGCGGAGTATGTCTCTCTTGCGGATGTGATGAAGGAAGTGTTGTTTCTGAGGCAGGTGTGGCGTTTCATGTTACCAGAAGCAGGCATGCCGTGTATTCAGGTGTTCGAGGATAACCAGGGGGCTAATCAGTTGGCGCAAAACCCGATAAGCAACAGTAACTCGAAGCACATCGACGTAAGGCACCACTTTATCAGGGAACTGGTAGGCAGGAAGGAGATGTCGATTTTTAACGTGGAATCGGCGTATCAACATGCTGACTTTCTCACGAAAGCACCTCACGCGGGAGATTTTGAGTTTCATCATAACTACGTGATGAGTATGGATTAATATATTGGTGTTTGGATTCATTTTGTGTGTGATCAAACAATTGGGGTGGCAACATTTTACATTTTTGCCTATGGTTTTCCTCA
Organism: Ectocarpus sp. CCAP 1310/34; assembly: GCA_902602495.3. Classification (NCBI taxonomy): domain Eukaryota; class Phaeophyceae; order Ectocarpales; family Ectocarpaceae; genus Ectocarpus; species Ectocarpus sp. CCAP 1310/34. Next base: position 55,580 of record CACKRE030000248.1, on the reverse strand, counting down.
ATGGATGATGTTCTAGACTGGGGGGCAACTAGTTCACTGAAGTTCGAACAAGTATAACTGGTATGATCGGGGATGGTTATTGATGTCTAGCCAGTGAGGCTATTGTTCTAGAGTTGAATTGAGGTTTGATTTTATTTTTATTTTCTTGTGTTTTGGAGTTATGTAGGATCGAAAAAGACATGGCATGGTCACAAGCAGGGGGCTGGTAGATATACTTGTAGCAATGCCAAGTGGTTGTAGGATTGTGTGGTACGTGGAATGTATTTTCAGGGTGTGCAAGGTACCCCTGTTGTATGCTGCGTCGCCCCCTCATGGTGGTGCGTGCACGCGTGCGTTCAGTTCATGTGAGTTCATGTGAAGAAGAAGTTTATGCAACAAACCCTACACGTCTTTCCTCCTTGGCGCGAGTTCGCCGAGTTGCCGACACCCTATTCAACACACGTCTTGCGACAAGCTACCCCCAGTTCGGATCATCCTTACAACCCTGCCAGTCGAATCACTGTGGCAGAGAGGCCACAGCGCCACGATGCTCACCAAGGCCGACCAGTCATGGTAAGAGAAGGTACAAACAAGCAGATGAGCGGCTCATATCAACTTTAAAGCGCACAATCAGGCAAAAAATGAGAACCATGCCGAGGATTATCAACAAATGAAAAAGTATCACCCTCCCCTGAACCGGTACAAACGAAACTCCGGAGGAATTAGAGCAGCAACGCAAACTACGAATATGGTGCACCGAGTGAAGGACGGGTGTCCAAACGCCAGGCGACGCTGAACGACATGGAGGGACAAAGGAACTAAACGGAAGGGAGGAGCAGGTCCGCTGCTCCTTGCTTGGTGTCACTTGCTATAGTGTGCTGGGTTTCACTTTTCCTTCAACTCCCAAACTTAACGGTACTGTAGAGCACACTAATGTGGGTCGAGTACACTATGGTGGATCGATATTGTATCCCCTTCACACCAGGCGTGCGTTAACCACCTTACCACGCACAGAAAATTCCGCATTCTTGCGAAATTTCTGAAATGTAAGAAAAAGAGCGAACGACGCCTGGTGATTGGATAGTGCAGTCAGTTCCATCCCTGGGTGCAAGTACAAAGCTGCCTTCCCACTTGAGCCGTCTCTTGTCCGTAATCCCTGTCAAATGTCCCCTCGAATCGAGGGGACATTTGATAGGGATTATAGACAGCAATGGCGGGAGCGTGGTAAACGGGGCACGAAAAGGAGGTTTTCAAGATATTTCTCTAGAGGGAAAGAGAGACCTTCTAACCCACGCCCTAGGTTGCCCGGTGCCTCCTATCAACGTTGGGCTAGGTACTTCTTCCGCGCTTGCCCCTAGTAGCGCTTCCCACCCAAGGGAAGACAGACGCGGCGCAACTTCGCTATTGAACCCGCGGCGTAATCGCCCCCCGATTCGACCTGTTCACCTGTTCATTACCCTCATGCTCCTCCACTCTTCAAAGCATCCATACTAAACTAGAGTCGTCCCCGTGTACCCTGGCACCCACCTGGTCGAGTAGTTCAAAGGAGGAGACAATCGTGCCATTCTTCGCGAGGAAAAGCAGGTGAAGAAGATGGGGACAAAAAGTGTCCCCAAAAGGCGATCTAGCCCTAAAAGTCTAAACGCTCATAAGTAGACAGCGACGAAGGCGGTTGGAACCCTCATCAACAAAGTACTAAACGGCAGTATTAAGTCTACAAGACTAGTTAGTCTATCCAGAATCATATAATCGTCAAATATGAAAGTATGTATCCGGCGTTTCTCTGCCTGGCACAGAGGCAACCCGTTCGCCGGGAAATAAACCCAACGCAGTCGTTCATTGTTGCCACAGCCTAGACTACATGTTGATACTGGACGAGTCTCGGTAGCAAACCTCTCCACTAATTGCTTCTTGTTCCACGTGGGCGACAATAGGCCCTTGCAATGAATAGTTTGGGGGCTCACCAATGGTTTGCTTTCGTAAGTCTTGGCGTGAAGTTCTGTGAGTGCGGGCGCCAACTGTATTCCCCCACGCGTTCAGGAAAAACAGCCTCCTTGTCTGTGACGTGCCGTGCGCTTCTTGGCAACGGTAAGATTTCACTGTTGAGTTTTCTGTGTTGGCATCGAGCCCGTTGTCTGCTTCTGTCAGTTATGCAGCTGCTGTAATTTAGGAACGTACGTCTGTACGCCATTGAGCGTCCATGGACGACAACGAGCACCCCATGGGCATTGTCGAATGTCATGTAGGCGTTAGACAAGAGCTTCCAGCCGCGTCAATCGTCTCCACAGCAATTCGTGCCGTTCAGCCCATGACCGCCGGAACCTCCGTCGTACCTTCACATCTGTGGGGTTTGAATCGATCACAAAGCGGAAACTTCAGCCATCGATGCAACCAAAGCCTCACAAGAATTAGTGGAAACAGCATGCAACCATTGAATAATTGAACAAACTCGTACTTGCGACAACCTCCGAAAACACAGTGCAGACTAGCAGCACAAATCAAAAAGAGTCGAGGACTAATACAGTGCCCTCGATACCAAAACTCCAAAAGCGGCGACGCCATAACGAGAATAGACAGAAAGCATAAAACACACAAATAGTCTAGGAGTTCATGGAACGATGCAGTGACTCGAGTCATTTACACGCCTACAAGATATTACGCAAATGATCCCCTTGCCTTGAACCAATGGCTCCGCTAATGCACTAAACGAGCGCCGCTGGTAAGCAGCCAGTATCTCTTGGAAGCTACTCACGCCCCGACCATGCGCATCGCGAACATGTCTCAGCCAACACGGATCTGTGACCGCTGTTGTACTTCAACAGACTAGCTACAGCAAGATAGCCGACACCACTATAAACAAAAGTTCCGTCCAACGGTGTGCTAAATAGAGAGACCTCGACCTATTCTGAACTACGTGACTTCGGTAGGGTGGCCGTGCCATGACCCCACAACTACACTAGCGGAATAGCGGGGAAAAAACACCCACGCCTCTGAGAGTGCACAAGATTTGTTTCGGTATTGTAGCTAACAAATCGAGCTCGTGCTTCAAGTAGTGGTGGTCCTCAAGGCCACGCATTGCAACTTGACGCCGTGAGCAGTTTCCCTGACGAGGATGCCCTACTCCAGCCATTGTCAGCAGTCCAACATGGGATAATCCAGGCTACGCGCTCTAGGATCATTCCGCCCGTGTGCAGCAGCAGAGTGCTGCCTAATGCCAAACACGTCATTCCCACCCCAACTAGAGGCGGGGCCTCGCAAATGCATCATAGCACGGACCCCCGATCGCCCTCGAGGTTGGGCACCGCTCCTTCTCCCCGACAACAATCGGGCACCGTCAATAGGTCACGCGAGAAATTCCTTGTATATGTAGAGCGCTCTCCTTAAATGGAGGCATCGTGGACAACATGTATCTCGAAATAACTCGAGCGTTTCGATCGCGGTACGGACCGGCGACATCGTGGACAACATGTATCTCCAAATTAACCTTAGCGTTTCGATCGCCGTACGGAACGGCGACACGGTAACGCCAAACGCTAAAGAAGAGCTGCGATTTACCACGCAACAAAGTCGACATTTCACAGTATCAACAGGGACGACATTCATCTACAAAGGAGGGTAATACACATACTGACACCAAAGGGTTCGGAAGTGAAAACACTCACAAGAGGCAGGACAACACAAGTCAGCCAACACACACGCGCGGGGGGGCACGTACGCAAGCGCAAACCATCATGCCCCACGCATGCCGACGGAGGGTTTCTACGACAGTCACCCGCGTCTCTATGATCAGGGGGCCATAGGGTCGGGAACGCCGGTCTCGTCGATGCGTTCCCACCCGAAGGGCCACTCGGTCATCCACAGAGGGTTTTCGGGCAGTTTGTAAGCTTGGTTGTACTCTTTCCTAGGATTGAAGTAGGACCAGTTGGACCTGACCAGACGACGAGGGGCAAGGGCACAGGCACCGTGAAACAAAAATCGGAGGACGTGAGTTACAGACTCCAACAGCACGCTGCCCAAAAAAAAAAAAACGAGGCACGCTGCGAGACCGGCGGGAAATAACAAGTCCTTGGCAGTTGCATGCCCTCGCGAAGCACATGGTATCTACCTCGTGAAAAGGGCAACTACTTCGAGAGCGGCATACACATGCATGCTGGTTGAGAATCAGAGGACACACAATTCTACAGCTTTTGTAGGCCCTGGACGCGGGAAGAACTCCACACTACAGCAAGTATTACAGTTCAAGGTCTGGAGCAGCAACGACACCACGAAAAAAAGCATGATAAAACAAAAACGAGGGGCGTTCCCGACATGAAAAAAAAAAAATCCCCGACACAGCCTGGCGTGGTGTGCACGCTACGAAGAAGACACGAGGCATCTCTCCCGCCACGACTCGCGAGCGATCTCACTTTCTGGGCATCTGTAGGTGTCCCCTGAGCCGAAGAATGTACGCCGTGAAGGTGGATAGCCAGCACCCCGTGAAAGTTCGCCCGTGGCTCGCAATGACCTGGGGCGGGGACGCCGCAGTGGGGCACGGCAATCGCGACGCCGGTCATGAGCAGGGCACAACAGCGGACGCCAGAGCAACGAAGCGGGCGGGCTGGGCTCTATGACTGGTGCACTCGTTGAACGTCTTGGCGCCATGAACCGCACGGAACGAGTGGTTACATGGTACACCTCGCCAAACATGCAAGGCGGCCTCATCCAAGCGGGACATCTACGTCTTCGGGCAAGTAGACGCACAAGACGGGGCTAACAAAAGAAGAGACTAGAGTCGAGTATACCACGCATCAGGCAACGATCACCCACGACACCGCACCTGTTCCAGCATGCCGACGAGGTTGGGGTTGAGCTCGGACACCCCTGCTCGCTCGTAGTAGTCCGACAAGAACTTCACACGAACGTTCTTCTTAAAGGGCTCGAACACCGACAGATCCTTCTCGTCGGTCGCAACGTACACCACTTCGTTATCGTTGAGGTGGTCCTGCCAAAAAACACACACACACAAGGGGGAGATCGGGATACAGCAGGAGGTATATGTAGGTGGGAGCCGCCATGTCTTCGCGCGGTCTTCCGTATCCACCGGGTTAAGATCTGTGCACATTCGGGTTTCTAGGCCCCAGCTCTAGTAGACTGGAGGCAATCAAAAGCTCACGAAAGCACCGGAGTGGCCCTGAGCGAGACTAGTATAAACATACGACGGTCAACCGCATGTCCGACAACGAAACGTGCCAAAGGTATTGACTTTTCGGGCGGCAGCACCTCCCCGAAACAGGCAGGTTGACAAAGCGTTCCGTCGGGGGGGGGGAATGGCTTGGCGCTCTCAAGCAACACCGAGAGAGTTGTCAACATTTGGACACCAGATACCACACTAATCACACCGTTGGCCGGTCGAGGGAAGCGGAACTAGGCCCATTCGCCCGGTATTCACTTACCACACTATTCGCGATCACATCAGCCGGATCGATCATGACACTCTCGTAAGTTTTTCCAAAGTCATTCCTTCAGTTTCAAATAGCGGAGAATAACGTATGACAAAAAACGAGACGGAAAAAGGCGCGAAAATAGCAGCGGCGACAGCAAGAAAGGAAAAACGACGACGAGGAGAACAGAAAGGCGAAGACGAGGAACGAAAAAAGGAAGCATGCGTCACGCTTAATGGGCCACACGGTACACGTTCCATGTCCAAGTATCGCTTCATGCGCGATACTGTCGAAGTGGGCGGCGCAATACGGATGGGGATGCGACCGTGCCGGAGCGCCGCAACTTCTTTCGAGCGACGATTGAGCTAAGGCGTTCAAATGTCCCGACTTCGCTTAAACGGCTGGAAATCTTGTGCCGGTTTCCTATAACCTGCAGAAAGGTTGGTTCCGCCGATTTCGCTGAACAGCTGAAATAAATGATACCATGGAATATCCGTTCGAAGTAAAACAGCTGGAATGCTTAATGTACCGGTCCCGCTGCAACAGAACTGTGACCGTCATGCTACCTTCATCCGGATCTACGCTACTCCTTGCATTCACAGAACAAAGACAGGCTTTCCACGTCAAAAATAGATGCGCCGCACCGAACCATGCAAAGGGCCAGGCCATCTAGGCCCGCGTCTGCGAAGAAGCGAGAGCTCGATTGGATCGATTCCGAGCGTAGTTCTGCTGCTGTCACCACGCCCGTGCCTCTCAAGCTCTCGTTTGTGGTGTTTCCGCAGGGGTAGAGCAACGATGCTGTTTCTTCGCTACACGTTTCTCGGTTCCACCAGTTTTCGCTATTTGCCCCTCTGACAGCATCCACCCGAACAAAGATTCATCGAGCCCAACCGACTACGAAACGAGCCGATTTCGAACCAAGTTGAACTGAATCAAAAACAACACCAACCCGACAACAGCCAGAGGCCCATCGCAGCATGGCACCATGAATCTTAAATGAGGCACACCCCAGACAACCTGGACTTTAAGCAGGCAAGCCCGGACACAGATCTCGCGCACCTTCTGACGTGGAACGTGCTGAATTCGCCGGATGGGTCTTCTTGTCTGAGAAGCGAGATAATCTGCACACCCGTCCAGACGGGCACGAGCACACAGCGAGGCGACGAGGAACGGCACACAACATCAACATTCTGCATAAGCGACAAGCAGCAGGCCCGTCATCAAAATCAGCCATCGCCCCAAAAACTAACAGCAAGGTGACCGTGTGCACGGCAGTGTTGACCTTGAGTATGTCTTCCCTGGTAGAAGCGCGTCAGTATCCGTTTTCCTGTACGGTCACCGCATGATACCATGATATTGTCATGGCTGGGTACCTCTTCACAGCAAATTCGTGGTGCCCAATCTTGCCAGAAGAAGCACGCACCGCTCTCTGCACCATAGCAGTGAACTTTATCTTCTCCCGGACGGACGCCTGTAGGCTTACGACATACCACCATTCGGCAAGGGACTCGGATATAGCAGGTACGTAATCCAGGCGTGTTGACGCTGCACTAATCTTCACCGAACTAGTCTTGCAGTACATCCCATTAGATTTAGATGCTCTGCTGAAATGGGATTTACTCTGTACACCCGACAGGCCTTGCACTGGTTAATTTTTTTACCTGACTAGTCTTGCGGGTAAGACTACATCCTTTTAAGAAAATGCCGAACCATTTTCACCTCACTAGCATTGCAGTCACCTATAGAGAGTCCTACGCTTTGATGAAACTCCTCCATTCTATATGGCTCGCTGGATACTTCGTACATACCTCGTCAAGGGTTAGACTAGACAAGAAGAAAGTGCTGCCTTCTTTCATTTTCAAGCGAGAGTACCATGCTTTAGGTCAAACCAACTGCTTCATTCATTGACTGCCCTTGCTGTGTACCTCTCGACCGGACTTCGACTAGGTGCTAATGAAGAAACTGTCTTTCACTTGACCAGCCCTACAGCGAGAGTACCATGCTTCAGGTGACACCGCTTCATCCATTGGCTGTCCTTGCTGCATACCACCTCTCGAGAAGTTAGACTAGGTGCTAATGAAGAAAACCGCTTCCTGGTTTCACCTGACTAGCCTTGCAGTACACCTCCTCGGGGTAGTGCACCAGGTCTCGGAGAAGGCGCTTGTGGTACTGGTCGGACGCCTCGTCCGCGTGCAGCACGAACGCGTAGAACGGTGCCAACAGACGCGACTCCTTCGCTCGCCAGTGGATAACCTGCCAAGCCAAGTTTGTCAGCAGAGCACAACCGCGACCAAGCAATCGTCGCTGTAGTGATTACGGTGGAGGGTGGTTGTTAAACCCCAACCCACTGAAGAAGCGCTTCGGCCGTACTCTCGGCACGCCTCATCATCAGTCCACGTGCTGGGCCTGCATAGACTCCTTGCTTCCGTTGCCACACATAAGCCAACCCCCAAGAACATTAACACCGATACCGCTTTCCGTCAGGGGTGCACTGTTCCCCTCTTCCCCCCCAATAAAATCCGGTATAGACTAGATGTAAAAAGGTTGGGTTGGCCGCGAGGCTGTCCTCGCCAAGACCAAAACTGACTCCGTCACAAAAGGCGGCCTTCTCACCAGCGTGTCTTCAGGTTGTGGACCCAAGGGTATCTCATACCGCACATTCCAACAGCCCCTCACATCGGGCCACTCCAAAAGAGACTGCGGCACGCACGTTTGCACCACGCACCCAGTAACACGCACGACCAAGCGCTGCGGGGAACAGTCAGCATGTCCCCCTATAGGGACAGCTGGGGGGAGCAGAGTCTGCCTAATTGGTAGTTGAAGTGACAACAGCTGCGGCAGAGCAGAGTCTACCTATTTGGTTTGTGAAAGGTTGAAGCGACAACCGCCAGAATGGTGCAGCGGGGCGGTGCGCCAACAAAGCAACGCAGAGGCAACAGCCTACAGGCACGTCTCATGGCTACAGCCGGAAGATCACGGCCGCAATCGTTTTCCTTTTCAAGGAGCACGACGACCTTCGGTCAGGCCGCCCCGCAGTCGACTTCTGCTTTACCTTCGCGTGTTCCCATGGCTGCCCTTTGTACTCGAGCAGCTCTCTCCCGTAGATCCATCTCTTGGCGAAACTGTAGCTCTCGTCCTAACCACCGGCGAGTACACACGCAAGAAACAGCACAATACGGGGGGGCATCGCTGTGATAAACGCGGTGCTCTCAAGTCACCTCTGATCGATGCGGCGAGGAAAGTGCTGCAAGTCCCATGGTTCGGAAGAAGTCATTGGATGGAAATCGGGACAATAAATAGCGGCCGTATTCAAGAAGTCCAACAGTCCGCGCCAAGAGTTTACGCAGCTCGGACCGAACATCAACTTCGCACAAAAGTCGAGCACCTCGGCGGCCAGTTGGGGCGCAATTCTTCACCAAAGCGTGGGGCAGCTTTCGCCCCCAAGTGAAACAACACGGTGACGACGTAGTCTCAGCGCCCCACCCTAACGCGGCTTCATCTGCAGAGCCGACTTCCGTACACTGCACTACAACAGCAGAAATAACAACACTGCGCAGCTACCATTGGCGGGTGCCTGCAGGAAATGAACGAGACTCAACTCAACTCAACTGGACACACCGGTGAGAGGGTTTCTTCTGTGCGGCGCCCGCACCTCTGAAACCAAAACACCAATCCTTTCAAACGACAAGACAAATCGAAGAGAGTACGATTTACATAATGCATACCTCGAGGTCGACTTTCCCGTCTATCCGTCGCGGCATGACCAGGGCCGCCTTTTCTACGCTCAGCTCCGGGAGGCCTCCGTCGTACTGACTAGCCACCTGCTCCATATAAGCTTCGACGGCCTGCGAGACCGAGATGAAGGATAAAGACAGAACAGGGAGAAAGTGAAAAGAGGGCTGAGGAATAGGAATGAGATGCGAGTGAGTGGGAGAGAGAGAAAGTGAAAGTGGAACGGCAGAATGTGAAAGAGAGAAAAGAACAAGAGTTGCGAAGAGGGACAGTGAATTGAGCGGATGGTATGGGGAGAGTCGGATGGAGACCTGGAGCATTTCCGGCCGTCGTCTTCACAACCATGAAGAAGGTACACAGGCTGGACCAGCCGGGAAAAACAAGATCCCCGGAGTCACAACCGCCATCGAGGCAGAAACGAAAGGCGCAGTAGGTACACAGGCTGGTACCAGCCGGGAAAACCAAGATCCACGGAATCACAACCGCCATCGAGGCAGAAACGAAAGGCGCAGTGCACCGTGCAGGGGACGACAGTCACCACGACAACAAAAACAATGTCTTCCACGGTGGACGTGGAATGTAGTCGCGCGCATACGCAACCCGGAAAAGCAAGGGATGATCTTGCGCGCACACCTCCGATTGGCCGATTCAAGAGAAAGTACCATATGATATGGGGAAGAGCGCAAGCGGGTCCGTCAGGGGGAATGGCGGCGTCGGGTGTGTCAAAAACGGCAAACACCTAGAGTGAACCCTTGGATGATGCCGCCACACCAACTTAGAGCAAGGGCCGCACATGACGAAGTCGGGTTGGAGATCAATTTCTAGTGTGGTGGCCAGCGTCCAGCGCAGATTACCGGGCACGGTAGGATTCTGTGTTTCGCAAACACACAGGTCCCCGTTTGATATGGAAAACTCGAGCCTCGTCTTCTCATCGAGAATGCTAAGCTTCCATCTATTCCTTGACGGAAACCCTATTTTTTTCTTTGTTCCGGGCCTGTTTCTTTGCATCAGCCGGGCAGACGTCTTCACGAGCAAGAGGAGAACGGAAGGATGCCGCCAGGGAGCCCACGCCCTTGCCTTCGCTGATTCTTATGACACGACGCCGTCGCGTGGTTGATGCAAACGAATCTGGCACACACAAACAATAAACGAACTGTTCCCTGATTTTTATGATACGACGCCGCCACATGGTTGATGCAAACGAGTCTGGCACATAAACAAAAAAAAACAGTTCACAACTAACGCGCACCGCCGTGAATAGGCACATAAACAAAAAAAAACAGTTCACAAGTAACGCGCACCGCCGTGAATAGTGACTTGTTGACAGACTTTGTAGACTGCATCGATCGATACGTGGTCTCCACCAACACCAGCACAAGGGATGTTTCACGCCCAACAGTTCGATTCGAACGGTGACTAGCCCAACGCGCTGCTGCACACATGAAGGGTTCCTCCTCAAGACTCCCCCTCTGCCGATGGCGGAGACATCATCGCCGGTTGCAACACTGGTGCGCTCCCGTTCCTCTTCGACGCCTCGGTCTCACGCGTCTACCAAGATTTGACTTGGAGAAGGAAAAGGACGGCGTGCCTCCCGATCATCGACGAGCGCTGTGATTGAACAGCGTTCCTTCTGGCTCGTAACTAAACGAACGTATCGCTGGAATCAAGCGGGAACGAAAATGACAGAAGTAAATTTCCAGGACTACGAGCGAAACATTTTGAACAACCGAGGAAAGCCTTCGCCCCGCCAAGAACAAACAAGCATACCTTTACGTCGAGGAGCATGACGCTCTTGTCAGGCTGTACGCCGAGGTTACCCGTAACTGCTTCCCGCTCCAGGAACTCGGCCGTGGTGATGACGTTAACTCGGCCCGACGCACGGAGCTTGTCGAAAGAAAAGAGTTCACGTAGGTCGACCTCCTGCAGCAAAAGAACAGCGAGAGACAGATATCTACATGAAAGGCCACAGATGAAAACGCAACGAGCGTTTACCAAGCCGGAACACATCAAGCAAAAGCACATCAGGCAAAAAAGCGTCGGTGAACAAATGCGTTTGCCCGGTGCCTTCGAAGCGTCTTGATGGTGAAGCATCGAAAGCACTACTTGCTGGCGTTTCTGAAGGACAGGCAGGCACGCCGAACATTCCGACATCTATCCGGCCCCTTCCGCCGGCATGGTCGGGTGTGAACACGCCACAAGGGCATCACGCCGTTTCCTCGTGACCAAATCAACGTGCTCTACGAACGGCATGCAGTCGCCACTTTACCGCGCACATTCTTCGCGGTGCCCTTCATGTTCCAGATATGGAAGGGTGGAGGGATCACGAGCGTTCGACCGGTGGCGGCGGCAATCGCTACTGCGCACTCCAAGCTGAGGCGGATGTTGTTGAAACCTCCGAGGTCCTTCTGTAGGGTAACGTACTTGCTCCCGTGCTCCTCCGCAAGGGGGTGGCGGTACGTTGCGTCTCTGCAGGCACCAACACAACACGATGGATCGTATGCGGCGAAAAAAAAAAACGCGACGGGTTTACAGATGTACCGTACAAAGTCGCGACATGTAACGGGCTACGAGTCGAGTTCCGCCGCAACAAATAACGGATCGTACTTTAGACCAACAGGGAAAATACGACCATTTACTAAAACCGCACGACGTCGCGATTTGTCATGCTCTTCGTACGCAGAGGGTTGCGCACCGTAACAAACAATGCAGGGAAACAAAAAAATCAATGGAAAAAAAGACGACGGTCTTAGCACCGCACAGACTAGCGGCTTGCCACGGGCTACGCACGCGTGGCGACCTGCTTGTACCGCGTGACTCGACGGCTTGTATACAGCACAAATCAGAAGGCAACCGACGACAAAATGATAAGGACCTACTAGTAGAGTAGAGGGCAGGACCAAAGCCGAGTTTTCCGTTCTTGGAAAAGAACACTTGGGCCTCGAGGGTCGCCAGGCTGTATATTCTCGTCAGCCGGAGACAGGCAGGACGCTCTAAAATATGCATATTGTTTTCCCGCTGTCACACCTCCGAGAAAGTCCATACAACAATCTGCGTTGTATACATAAAATTGGTCGAAAAGTCCAGGCGCGAGAAAGACCACAATCAGTAGAGCCTATACAAGACCCAATTTCGTCAAAAAAACGCGACGCATAAAAAAACAACACGATGGTGTGTGCCGTGCAATCAGCAACCTCAACAGCGAATCGAGGCACCCGAATGAAACGTCCACCGACCGTAGGAACTCAAACCCAGCTACCCCTCTTTGCTCACCCGGGCACATCCCTCCACGTCGCAATGTTCGTGATGTTGTCGACGCCTTCCCCTAGCTTGGTCGTTGCGCACTCCATCGCACCGGGAGCAGCCCCGTTGGAGGCTCGGATTATAGGCGGCTCAACCACAGCAGAAACTGCAGGGGCGCCCGCCTCGTCAGTCCGAACTTCAGTTTGCGCAAAGTCTTCTCGTGATTCCTCCGACTCGTTCTGCTGCTGCCACTGCTGCTGCTCGTGCTCCTGCTCCTGATGCTGTGTGTCTGATATGTCCCCGGGTTGCAACAATTTTTGACGCGCAGTACCTACCGGTTGCTGTTGCTGTTGCTGCTGCCCCTCCCGCACAGGTTGGTGCTGCTGATCCCCCTCTCCGCCAGGCTGTACCAACGGTTCTGGGACACCGTTTCCCTCCGCCTGCTGCAGCTGGAGCCGCCGCTGCTGTGGGTCCGGCAGTTCCCCAGGCTGCAACAACCCTTGAGGCACAACATCAACCGGTTGCTGCTGCTCTTGCTCTTGCTCTTGCTCGTCCCACACCGGTTGTTGCTGCTCATCTCCCGTTCCGCCGGGCTGCACCAACGATTCTTGGACACGTTGTTCCTCCGCCTCCTCCTGATGCTGCGTGTCTAGCAGTTCCCCGGGTTGCAACAACACTTGAGGCGCAGTATGTACTGGCTGCTGCGGTTGTTGTTGCTGCTGACCTCCCTCTCCACCGGGTTGCACCAACGCTGCGGGGACACCGTTAACCTCCGCCTGCTCCTGCCGCTGCTGCTGCGGGTGTGGCAGTTCCCCGGGCTCCATCAACCCTTCAGGCGCAGTATCAACCCACTCTTGCTGCTGTTGCTGCGGCTGTTGCCCTTCCAACACCGGTTCTTGTTGATGATCTCCCTCCCCGCCAGGCTTTGCCAACGTTGCTGACTCAAGCTCCACCATCCATGCAGGGGGCTCCACATCTTCCGGTTCCTGCTGCTCCTGCTGCTGCTGTTGCTCCTCCCACACCAGTTGTTGCTGGTCTCCCTCTCCGCCGGGCTGCACCAACGCTGCTGAGACACCATTCCCCTCCCCCTGATCCTGCTGATGCTGCTGCAGGTCCGGCAGTAACCCGGGCAGCAACAACCTTCGAGGGGCAACACCTACTGTTCCTTGCGGCTCTTGCTGCTGGTCTCTGTCTCTACGAGGCTGCGACAACAAATCCTGACGGGGACTATTGTCCACCACGGCCTGCTGCTGCTCACGCGAGCCGACGTCTCTGCCGCCCTCCCTATCCCCGCTCCGAATTTCATCTGGTCTCGGCACGGACGAGCTGCTCACAGCAGCGGCGGTCGCTTGTTGTTGCCCCTCGCCGAACAGCTCGTCGCGGAACGATGCTGACCCGGTTTCCGCACCATCGGCCATTCCTCCACCCCAATCCTCTGCCCCCGGACCAATGCCGTCTTGCTCCTGTTCACCATCGATCCCTCCCCCCAGTTCACCGTCGCCCCTTGCCGATGAAGCGTCGGCTGTACCCCCCTCGCCTTGGCTACCGGCACCCCGCGTCGACTCGCTGCGGGCGTCGTCGGCAGAGTCTCCGACGTCACCGTCGGTTGTCCGCGGCTTCTTCTCTTCGGAATTTCGTTCCCCATCGCTCGTACCCGCCGCGTCCAGCTTCGCAGCAGCAGCAGCGGCAGCAGCAGCCCCCGCGCCAGCGGCCTCTTCCGATGCGAACTTATCGTCGAGCAGGTTGCTAAGCGCTTCCTCGCTCGTACCCGCGTCCAGCTTCGCAGCAGCGGCGGCAGCAGCAGCAGCAGCCCCCGTGCCAGCGGCCGCTTCCGATGCGAACGTATCGGCGAGCAGGTTGCTAACCGCTTCCTCCATGCGGTCTTCTTCCCCTTCTTCTTGGTATTCCGATCCTCCATCGGGCTCCGCACGCGACTGGCCCGGCTTTCCTCCTTCCTCCGCATGCTCTCCTTCGTCCACCCCGGCGTCGGTCCCCGTCTCGGCCGCACCGGTCGCCACGCTCCCCCCTCCTACCGTGAGGCTGTGCACCCCTTCCCCCGCCCCGCTTCCCCCCTCGCCAGCCTCGCCATCGTCGCTCCAATCCCCTTCCCCGTTTATTACCGCGCCCTCTGTCGCTCCCGCGGCCGAGGTCGCTGGCGGCGGTTCTGGCAACTGCCCCTCCTCCGGGAGAAGCGCCTTCTTCGAAGATGACGCCTTCGATGTGAGGGGCACATCCGCGGCGTCGCCGGGATCATCCCCCCCCTCCCCTTCTGCCGGCGTGTCCCGCAAGGGTTCGCTCTGTACCTGGTGTGTGCACCCGGGAGTAAAAGAACGATCGGTGTCCCTCCGTGGTGCATGTCGGAGAAGGCAGCTATTTGTCTATTCGGCCAAAAGGAACGGGCAGGGGGACACGGTACACCCTCCCGCGTCCCCCCGCCCGCCTGCTTGCCTGCCAGAACGGCTGGGTGGGTGGGTGGGCTTGCAGGAACTTGGTGAGGCCGTGGCCAGAGCAAAAACGACATGGGGTCGTGTAGGCTTGGGTTGGTAAGCGATGCTTCGCGTTGTCGTGGTGAAGAACAACGGTTACCGCGAAAGCGCAGCACGCACCTGGATGTTTTGCGCTACCGGTGCGCTGCCTCCCGTGGGTCCGGCAGAAGAGCGATGGTTATGTCTGATCCACAGAGTGAGGCAAATAGAGCGCAAGAGCACACCAACGGGCAAGCAATTTGGGCGTGGGCAGAGACAACGGGGAAGCACGCGCGAAACAAACTTACCACTTGACCGAAATGTTTCCGAAAGCAGCGTTCAAACACAGCGCCAGTTATATGGTGCAAGCTTATCATAGGTGATCGCGTGGTTCTTTTCCACTCGCGGAAGAACATCAACCAGTACAAGGTGGGTTGAGGATAGAGCAAGCGGGCTGCTGCAGCCAAAACTTAAGTCTTGGAATAAATATAAATAGCCTGCTTCCCGATACTCGTTGACGAACAAGAGCATCAGCAAAGGGACGCCGCCAGTCAGCTCCCCCCCCCCCCCCCCAAACTCATCCTGGGACACTATGCGGCCGTCAGGGCAGAACTGGGGATACACTCCCGACGATCGGGAAGAGACGCAAGGAAGCTTTCATGGCAGTATCGCATGAAAGGTAAGGGAAAGGAGAGGTACCGACAACGGCTTGGGAGGCAAAGCGGGCAAAAAAGAAGCGGGGAAGGTAACCCACGGAGTCGGTCAAGGCAGATGACGCATGGAAGGAGCTCGAAACTAACGACGGTGATACGCTGGAAACGGAAGGTCTAGAGGGGTTCAAGGAGAAGATATCTGTAGGTTTTGCAGAGAGGAACAGAATCAAACCAAAGAAAACAAGGATAAGGAGGGCCTACATGTGTACGGAACGTGAAGGAGTACGGTTCAAGAGTTGCCTCATGGAGCAATGGATGCAGCGACAAAGCTGACGGTCAAATAAAGGACAGGGGACATTTGGCCGTCTAGAACGTAGACGAACATTAGAAAAGTAGGATGGTGAAGAAAAAAATTTCAATTGTGAATGCGGCTTCGAGTGCGAAGAACGAGTTCATGTAGTTGCGGAAGTTCGTTGTGCAAGAAGGAGAGGGAAATGCGCATGACAACGATGGGAAAAGTAGAGGGAAGATACAGGGAGATGATTGAGGCATAGAATAGCCAGGAGAAGACAGCAGCTGTACTGGGGCAACAGGAAGTCGGTTGAAAAGGCGGGAAGTGATATCGATACGATAGATAGACAAGGGAAGATGTTGTTCGGCCGCCTTTGGCAAAGTAGGAAGGAACGATTAGCCATCGGTGATCGGCCCTGTGGGAAGAATGCTTCGTGCTCTCGAGTACGCGTGGTCAATGGTCTAAGCGCTAGGGCACACAAAACGCACGAGCGCACGCCCCCTCCTCCCCCCGAATTCTCGACCGACAAGTATCACAACTGCAGAAGAGAAGCTTCATACCGTAGGTGCTACATATTCCGAGAAGAACTCACAAACTGTCCGAGTAGTACGAAACATTCCAGTACAGCACCGCGACCATGCATGTCCCTAGAACTACGACGGGGACGGCCGAGCGGGCTCGCGAGCGCCCTCCTTCCAGCGGACCCTGAACATACGGTCATCAAGGGACAAACGAAAATGTGAAGGCATCTTCCGTAACCATATTAGATGACAGGCGGTCTACCTGTAGAATCGTTGAGCGGTAGCGGGTGGTGCTATGGAACATTTGGACAGGTAGCCGAAGGGCACGGGAAGGGAAGCCCTGCGAAGATGCTATACAGTCGGGAGGATATTTCTGGTCGCGAACAAGTGCTATGGCAGCGTGTCACACGACGACCTGGCGACACACAAAACGGTAAAAGGGATGGGATGCAGGAAGTGCGAACAAGTCGCGCGCATACCAAAAAGCACAGGACGTTTCGGCGTCGCATGCAGCCGTATATGGAGCGAGTGAAGTGCGATACATACCCTCGTTCTCTATCTTCTAAGCTGGGCTGGTGCGCGTGTACACCGAACCGAGGTGTGCATGCATCACTTCGTTTTCAGAAAATACTTGACATCTTGTAAAGAAACAACGTTCCCGATAGAACCACAGCAGTTAAGGGGATGGGTTCAAGTCTTGACGGTGAGTGGGAGGACAACCAACTGTATCCCGGGCCAAACTCGAGTCTGTTGAAGCCTTAGACTGAGTCATAGCTTGATGTCGGTTGCTGCAATGCATACATGCACACAAGGCGTTCTGGTTGATCTCATGTTTTGTTTTGAAGGCTTCCACTTCGAACAAGAAACCAGACAGCAAGCACCCAGCATCTTGCGCATAGGACGGCTCCGTAACTTACGCAGCCTCACGTATCGGTTACAAGTATTGGGGTGTATTCATATGTACGCACACCGGTTGGACTACAAACTTGTGGAATATACGCCGTTCGTTGTGTGCCAGAGAGTCCTCCTGTGTGCCTCCGCAAAAACTAAGCGGCAACGCTAAACACCCCACCGGGTAAGTTAATTTCGTAATTTCTTAACCCGTCCGCATGGGTATCTCCGCCCGAACTCTTAACGGACATCACGGACCTGGTCTTGAACCGATTCGAAACTATGTCGATGCTTGATTCGAAACCCATGCATACGTCGTGCTCTTCTGCTGTTTAATGGCCCAAACGCAGGCCAGTCATCCTTGTACAGCTCTTGGAGCTTCAAATATTCAAACCTCTGTTCCCAACGACTCCAAGTTCCGTGGCTCGGCACATCAGACAGCGGGAAAGCGCTGGGAAAAAGGCCACGAATCAATTCGACGAATCTGCTGCAGCTCAGCAACGGAACAGACGGTGAGGATGGAGAAGACGCCATGCTTTCTGTGCACTAGAGGAGCGCCGACCTCTGACACATAGCAGTACCCAAACTTGAAAACCTGCCACACACCTGTCTCTTGTGCCCGACGCAGTATGCATGTACTCAGTTCCACAGTGGATGCAGGCATGTATGTCTAGCAAACTAGACTACAGAAGCAGATCCACCGGAACCAGAGAGACCCGCGTCGTCTCTCTTCTGCCGCGACCAGCTTGGCACAGGGAGCGCGAGCCAGAGCACATGCGTGATTGCCAACACTGAGTGCCCCAAGACGGGCAAGGCATGATGCATGCAATCTGGCCGTATTCTGTTCGGCGGGCCCGGCGTACTGGGTGAGCGGAGAGACTACGGCAGTAATCCTCTCTGCTTGTATTGTATGCATAAACCCACCCCGCACGTTGTTATAGCGAGTTGCGGCTTCTATCACCACTGCTGTATCGCACCTGCCTATTCCGCCGCCGGCTCTGAGCTACCCCCGTGATGCGATTCATTCCAAAATATACCGTGCTATAGACGCTACCCAGTGATGCAGCTGGCTCCGAGTCCACGTACGGAGCGCCACACCCTCGTCGACTGGCTTGATGTGCCACACTGACACGATTTCCGCTTCGGCAAACCTGCCCACTTGGCGTCCAGCAGGGGGCTCCGTGAATGCGGCGTGCTTCGCTCGTGTGTACGGTACTATCCGCGGACCGCGGAGACAAGGCGATCTTTTCTGTGTAGATCTGTTTTTATCTCTGATTGCACAAAGGCTGCCATGTGCAGGTCTCTCCCTGTCCGCCCCCTGACTACACCCGCCTACCTCTCCTCAAGCTAAAATTTCCAAGTTCTTCCGGCCGGCTGAGCGGGGGCGTGAGCCATGGCTTTGTCGCGGGTGGTTCGTTGCTTGGGAGCCTGGTTGCTCGTACGGGACGCCCTCCTCACGCCTAGGATTCCTGGCCGTTGGGGCACAGCAGCACACCTTCTTGTGACTGGCCGCTCGGCATCATCAACGCCAGGAACAGCAGGAGGAGCACCTTCTGAGGAGGCGGTAGCGTCGGCGGTAGCGCGTGGGCAGGAGCTGCTGCTCGGAGGACTCCTCCATGAGGCGGTCGATGTGCTCGAGGGAGTTCTTGAATCCGAACCCGAGGAGCCGAAGGCACTCCTGCACTTGGCCCAGGCTCTCGCCCAGCTGGGGCACCCTGTGCGAGCAGTGGAGCTCCTGGACCGGCTGTTAGGCCTTGGTCAAGTCACTCCTGAGTCAAAGTCCTTTGTGCTAAACCGACGCGGCATCTATCTGATGGCTGCAAATGACTTTACTGGCGCGTGTAAGAGTTACGAACGGGCGCTTGACGGTCGTGGACATGGGCACATCAACAGGCATGCTCTGTATAACCTTGCCCGCTTGCTGCACTTCCATGTACTTCCATCCGAGATAACGATACCGGATTTTTCTATCATTGAACGCGCTATCGAGCTCTATCGAGAGGCACTTGGTCCGGGCGGCGATGGCATAGGAGGCCCAGTTGACCGATCTGCAATTTTCAGAGACATGGCGGCGGCTCTCATGTTGGCCGGCCGGGTCGAGGAAGCCATCGCAGAGCTCGAGTACGCCACAGCAGAGATGTCGCAAGACGTGGAAAACGCTACCAGTAGCCCCATCAGCAGTAAGAGATATAGCGATGGTGATGCCGATAAGAGCGGGGGTGTCGAGGTGGCGGCTCTGACAACGGCGGAGACCGCAGCAAGGAACAAAACTGCGGCTTTCCTGTGGGATAGCCTCTCAAGCGCTAGATCAGCTGCTGGAGACATATCCGGTGCGGTGGCCGCAGGTAGGTTAAGCATCACTGCTTGATCAATCGATGGGAAGCAGTTTCATTGCGCGAAAAATTGAATGTAGACAACGCAGCCTACTCCTATCGGGTGTCACAAGCATGCACTGTGCATATCTGTCTGTTACACGGTATCAAGAAACGGATTGCACATTAATGTCACGAAGAGCGTCCAAGAATCATCAACAACAGGGGGTAGCATTTTTGTACTCTTTTTGCGGGATTTGAATCCCGACGTTGTCTCCGGCAAGGAGGCCCTTGATTCCGGGTTGTGCACATGTGGTGGCGATTTTCATGTTCTACTTGGTGAGACGATACAACGCCTTACACCTGTACGTCTTGACGTTTCAGGGAGAAAGGCACTCAACCTTGTGGGCGACGAGCCCGGTCTCTACCACAATATGGCGGTGGTATTCCAGGTGATATTGCGGCTAAAGCCTGGTCGCCCGAGTTCCATCCTGTTCGTGTTGTTTTGCTTTCAAATGTTTGACATGATATTTTGAGTTTCGCTGTTGAAAGAAATGCGCAATGTAAATCGTGATCGACACCCAACACTGTGTCGTGTTCGAGCCGGCTCCGCCAATGTGGAGTCGCCTCAACCACCGTATGGTTTCGTTTTCGTAGCGCGCATAGAAGGAGCCAGATTGGGGAGCTTCCATCCCCAGCTCTACTAAAAACGTTGTTGTGCTCGAAACGGCTTCTTGTTGAACTCGGCCGAGCGATTATCTGAGGACATAGATAGATGACCACGTGATTGTTCGAAGATGAAACAGCGCGTGAATTATCGTTGTGGTGGTTGTGGGCAAGAACCCACAGCAGCACGTGTCTAAATAGTAGGGATGTGGCGAGTCGTGTCGAGCGAACCCTCTCCGTTGCCCCATCGGGTCGTGGAGAGTTGTCGACGACCGGATGCCACCCCACCATACTTGAATGCCCCATGGCCGGTTTCCTGCGATGACTTTCACGATTTTTTCTTGGAGCGCAGAAGGCGGGGCTGCTCGAGGAGGCACGAGACGCCTGGCTCACCGCGGTGGCGATCGACCCAGTCTGCGCACCCGCCCTTGCCGGACTAGGTCACCTAGAAGGAGCAAGGGGAAACATCGGACAGGTACGGGACGAGCTTGCCACGATTCTAGATTCGGTTCACGGACAGGCGCGGAACCTTGTCGTATCTGTCGTCTCCTTTTTTTTTTTTTTGTAGTTCAAGCTTGAGTCGCTTCGTGCGGTGTACCACAGAGACGTGGCTCGAATAAAGCCCTGTGCTTGGCCGTATAGGTTTTGCCACAACTTTGTTTGCACGTGATAAGACGCTACTGCATCAAGACTACAGCGACCTTCCTTCGAGTCACAAAAGACAGCACCAAAGATGCTGGTGGTGATCGCGCACAAGGGACGTGAAACATTCTCGATGCCTCAACAAGTAATTGGTTTCGTCAACCATCCACTCGACGAATCCTACCTCATGAATTCGTCACCCCGCTTTGTGCTCGACACATTTCTGCACCGATCTTGGGGGCCGAAACAGGCACGGGCGTTCTACGAAGCATCCCTGGTGGCTTTGCAGTCTCCCGAAGTGGGCAGCAACAGTGGTCACAGCCACATCACCGATCAGGATGGACAACTAACCTCGATGTTCCTTGTCGCCACCGCGGTTATCCCCGCCCTCTACGAGTCGAACGACCATATTGCGAAGGTGTGCTAGCGGCAAAGGCTGTGTTTAGCACGTGCCTCCACAAGCAGGGCCGCTGCGACTGCAATCTGGGGGGTTCTTAGTCAATACAGAATAAAGGTAGCTGCCGCAGCTGTGGCACTCACAGCAGCAGCAACAACACCAATGTATTCAACAGTATATCTCCATTTCAGTTGCTGTGTCGCCAGCCTCCCTCCTTCACGAGTCGCGTGTGCCAACGCAGCGAACCAAGGCGAGACATTAAAGCTCCAGCCGCAATGTTTCCACAACTACGGCGTGCTCAGCCATCCGTGTTATCCTCGATGCATATTTGGCGCGGTCTCATGTGTTTTTGATAGGTTCGCCGCGACTTTGAAAGTGGCCTAGACCATCTGCTAGCCGAACCCATGGACGCCGCTTCGACAGGAGTGGAACGTCCTTCGACTACCGTTGGATCGGGAGCACTCGGCTACTATATCGTATATCAGGTACGAGCCAGGCCCTTCAGTGTTCCAGAGTCTGTTCCTCGAATGTTGTATCCGTGACAAGTAACACCTAATGCCACGTAATAGCAAATCCAGTGCTATCTGCACAGCCGTATTTCCTGTCTGGCGAGGGCGTTTTTCGGATGTATTGATATGTCACGTGGATGTTCACGGCCCGACCACAGCTCCGCGTGCCGACCAGAGCCCCTGCAACTTTCCCTCTCCACGAAGAGAGAGGGTTTTCGACACTAGCACGTCACGCCAAAGTCTCATCGTGTGTTCGCCCTCGGCATACCGAAGCAGGGCTTCGAAGACGTGGGAATACGCCGGAAGCTCGCGCGTGCTTACTGGAAATTGGCCCCGTCGCTCAGGTGAGCATGTATGTATGTAAACATCGTGAGCATCTACAACCAGGCCCCCCGCCCCCCGCCTCTGTGGCTGTGCCACGAGCAACTCATTGGCAGACCAAAATCATGCCCTCAAGCGCACAGCACGTAGTGTTACTTCGAGTACGTTTGTCGTGCGTGCATCAAGCCAGTCCTCTGTTTTCTCCCCAACGTGCCCGTGTTGGGTGTGCCGCTGCTTCAGGTACTGCGCCCCATTCCTGGCAAACGATGACGACTTGTCTACCGGACACTACGTACCAAGAGCAACAAGTGACGTCGTGCCAGTGCCTGGCGAGCTAGGTCCGCCGACGGTAGGAAAGCTGCCGGAGGAGCAGCAGGATTCACTTAACAGGCCAGCAGACGGGGCGGACGTGCCGCCGTCGGGAGTACGAGCGGCCCCCATCCAGTCGCCGGCTACGGGAATTGAGAGTATGCCTGCAGGGGTGGGAACGGCGAGCAAGGCTCGAGAAGATCTGGACGGCATGGGCAGCCGTAACACGCAGGCGTCGGCTTCATCACCACTGCCGTGTCGTCGCCGTCGCATCAGGGTGGGCTTTTTGTCGGCGTTCTTCTACACGCACTCCGTAGGCCTACTGATAGAAGGGGTTGTGACGCGGTTGGACCGACGGCAGTTTGAAACTACCGCGATTTTTCTTCAGCCCCACCCTTCCTCTGCATCATCAACGTCCTCTTCGTGGCGGGGCTCAAGGGGAGGAGGGGTTGCCGGAGATGGGGGAGATGGAAAGGAGAACAGCGCGGGGAGGGACCATGTGTACGATGCGGTGCGGACCGGCGTGGAGCATGTGCTGGACGTGCCACTCAGCAGGTACACGATCAGGCGCGAACATTGTTGTCCTTCATTTCGCTATGGCTTTAAACAGGCCTGCTGTGGAGGGTTGTTGGATGCCTTGAATTTCGTGTCAGCCTTGTGGCTGGCTGGTCGCCTTCCGTTTCAGCTGTCTCTACTCGTTCAATTTCACGTGTCGTGGCGAGACACCGATCAAGCAACACGGTTGGTTGCCGGAGGATACCTCGCGAACACAGCATTACCCCGTTTCATGCTCTCGGTACCCTCTTGGACATTGTTGACCGGGCGCTACAAGCCAGTATATAGATACAATTCGCTTATTGGTGCATCCATGAAGTGCCGTTGCCACAACTAAAACTTTGATATCGTGCCGCTCGCTACGTTTTCTGTCGACAGTCTCGCCGCGTGCCGCCATGCCATCGCGTCGCTCCAGCTAGACGTGCTTGTCTTCACTGAGATTGGTAAGCCGGTGTGGCAGTATGAAGTCAGACGGTTGTCGCTTGGTAGAGAAAATAGTATAACGTGTTGTACTCCTGATAAAGGAGCACGGCAGGGTGAGCAGGTAGACTCTCCCAACCGTTCTACTACGCTCAGCAAGTTTGGATTGTTGGTTTCGGGTATCGCGCTGTGTTGGGGCGTCAGTGACGAGCTCGAAGCCTCATAGCCGCGGGGTGGTTTCACCAAACATGCCTTCCCCTTGCTGCTACGAGTAACCCGACGACGAACCAAGAAATAGCCGCTGCACACAACGGATACCTCGCACTTCCACGGAATAATCATCCTTATTTCGTCATCCTTATCACCACTTTCCCCCCCACCCACCTCACTCCCGCGCCGTTCTGTGCTCCTTGACCTGCCTCCTAAACTAAGGCATGAACAACGAGTCGTACTTCTTGTCCTTCGCCCGCCTGGCGCGAAGATCCGCCGCGTTTTGGGGGCACGCCGTCACGAGTGGCATCAGTGCTTTCGACGCTCTCTCCACGCTCAACGGCGACGCCGACGACCCCGACCCAGCCGCGGGGGTGCAGGCGGCGAGCGTCGGCGTTGCCGACGATGATGCTGTAGGAGGGGTCGACTACTTCGTGTCTTCGTGGCTGTTCGAAGATGTGGGCCTCGGCCGGCGGGCCCAGCGCAAGTACAGCGAGAGGTGAGCCAGCATGAAGTTCCTACGTGCTGCAATGTGTCCTCCATCCAGACGACAGGTGTCCACCTAAGCGGGGAGTGAGGTTCATGGGGTGGGTTCGAGAAGTTTCACGGGACTCAAATGGAAAATACAATACATTCGAGGAGATTTGTCAAGGCAGGAAGCATCTCATCTGGGACCCTTGCTCCTGCTTTCACCGTCTCGATTCTTTGCTGCCTCTACCGACTACTCTGCTTGTCCTCGTGTTGGCTATTACTCCGTGTCGTAACAACAATCGTAGGCTCCTCCCATCCTCCCCGCCCCTTCTTGCACTGTCTTAAACCCTGCTGTCTCCCCCTCGGGTGTGCGTATCAGGGTGTACCTGATGAAAGGTCTCACGACGCGGTTCAGCCGCCCAACTCCTTCTGTCCCAGGCCTCGTTACTCGAGAAACCTTGGGCATACCTCCCCGGATCCTCCCGCCTGGTCGGACTGGCAACCCTTTCCAAGTTTCGTCCGGCGATAACACCGTCGCTACTCCTACCGGTCCTGCTTCTTTCGAAGCTGACAAAGATGCTTCTTTCGAAGCCGAAAAAGATGCTTTCGAAGCCAACGAACAGCCCGGAAGAACTGCTGCAGACGGACGACCGCTTGCGGTACCACCGACTTGCGGAGCGCTGTACCTGGTGCCCCAGACTCTGTACAAGCTGCACCCGGACTTCGATCAGCTTGTGGCGGGGGTGCTGAGCGCCGACCCGTCCGGGTGCGCGGTCTTCATACGAGCTTTGGAGGCCTACATGACGGAGGGACTGGTGCGGAGGATGTCAAGAACGCTTCTGGCCGCCGGCGTGGAGCGGGAACGAGTGGTGTTCGTTCCCCGGTGGGTCGGTCTGAATCCTTCCATTGCCCCGTTGGACAGGCTGTAAGCGAAAGCAATCAAAACGTCCGAACCAGAATGATTGACGCTTGCCTTTGGAACCAATTCTCTGTGGCAAGGAGGTCCTCTAGCAAATTCGCGTGCTCTTGTATAGCGCATGACTTGTATCGAGATGACCTACCTCAGAAAATGCAGGTACTACAGCCCCAACCTATCGGAATTCTGCCACGGCGGTGGCCATCAATTTCATTTTGAGCATCGATTCTAGGCCCGTATCGGTTTTGGTCTCCTCTATCACCATTGCGGACCTCCTGGTCCCCTGCTTGGCATGCTCTTGCGACAGTGGAACTTGCGCCTCAGTCGCTAGGATCCTTGGGGGTCTTAGGTTAATAGGCTATATTTTTGTCTAACGTAGACGTCAGGACCAAAGAGCACCTTTGAGCGACACCACGACATCACAACACGGACCTCACGCTAACGCTTGCAATTGTGTTCTCCACGGGACGGATTCCACGGCGTGGGTTCCACGGGATGGGTTACACGTGATGGGTTTCACGGGGCGGGTTTCACGTGATGGCTTTCACGGGACGGGTTTCACGGGATGGGTATCACGGGATGGGTTTCACGGGACGGCTTTTTACCATCAGGGTGGGGCTGAAGGAGTTCTCGGGCCTGGTGGAGCTGGCCGACGTGGTGCTGGACCCCTTTCCCGTTGGGGGCGGCCGGTCGTCCTTAGAGATCTTCGCCGTCGGCGTTCCCATAGTCATGCTGTACAACAGGACGTCTATCCTCCAGGTGGGACGCCATGTGACGAAGGACCCGTGTGCTTTGTGCCCTTCGACAAAGCCGTGCCTGGCGTCTTTCGTCGCTGTAGTATTCCCACCACCTACGACACGGCCGTAAAGGTGCACTCACGGTGCCGCTTTTTTTGCCGTGACTTCAGAGTGGTATTTCATGGGGCCTGGGGTTCCAATTGCAGCCGTCGTAGCGTCAAGCTTCAAACAGAGAGAGGAGTGCCTAAGCAGCCAAACACGTGTGACTCCTGGACCCTCTTCCGCCCGCGATGGTTCACTCGACTGCTGTGAAGCATCATCTATATATCGTTGGGATGCTCGCGTATCGAAGGCCAAACATGAGCTTCGCCGGGCCATAAAACTAGTTCACCTTTGCACCCACCACCGGCTACTAATTGATCCGCATGCTCGCGGTTGCCCAGAAAAATCCATCAAGATATGAGTCCGATAAATCTGGCTTACCGTCATGTCGGACCCTGCGCATTCGTCCGGCTGTCACTTCGACTGGCTCTCACTACCGGAACGTGTTCCCTGATTCTATGCCCAAACCATCGTGCAGTTGACCTACGGCATGTACGCGACCATGGGCCTGGAAGGAGCTGTGGGCCAAACGACAGGCTCGAGCGGAGTTGCTGGTGGCCCCGTGGTGAGATACATGGCACCTCGAACAGACGGGATAAGACCGCCACAGCTTGTGACAGGCTCGCGCGATGGTGGGCTCTATCCTGTCCCGTCAGGCTGTTTGAAACGTTGTTCGTCGCGCCAGAGGCAATGACCCCAGCATGGGTACAGGGATGGATAATCAGCCAGAAGAAAATTGAATGGTGATGTTACCGACTGAGCTCGTAAGCATGGTTCTTGAGGTACCTGCTTCGAATCGTCCACCCCCGGTCGCACGCCCAGAAAGTGTTCATTTTTGTCGCCGACCGGCACCTCATCGCGACCTTCCTGGCACAATTGACGACATGTTGCGGGTGCTACTATTATTGTTGTATTTTTGACGTGAAATGAAAGCCCGTCCCGATCAATTCGCGTTCATGTTCAGCATGTTCAGAATTTACACACACAAGGATGTGAAGATGGGCGCTCGGTGCGTACATTCCTTTCTGCATCGGAATGGCTGCGTGCACCCTCGTTTTTGCAGTCACTGGTGACGTACTCGGAGGATCAGTTCATCCGTAGCGCCGTTGCCGTCGCCACGGATACGGGGCTTAACGGGCGCTCCAGAGAGCTAATTCTCGCGAACAACCATCGGTGAGACAACCCGATTGCGCGTCGTCCGGCCGCACGGGAAAGTGTAAGAGATAGCGAGGGTAAGTATGGCATTAAAGGCAGGGATTCGTGTACGATATGCCTGTCTGCCCCATGAGAGTTGAATTACTGTCTCGATAAGAAGGGCAGCAGAAAATACTGACCCTCATGTCATCAACCACTCGACAGCACCGCCGGCTAGCCACTTCTCGTCGAGTAGTGTCCTGTGAGCCAATTCCTATCACTGATGGTGCTGCCCTCCAACAAGTCATTTCAACAAGTAACGTTTTTGGATTATGTGAGACTCCGAGTGTGCGACATACGCGTGTGCCTGTGCTGCCAACTAACTCCCAGTCTCTACGAACAAGACACGGTCATCACGGAGTGGGAGCACTTCCTTGAAGGAATCGTCAGCGTTCCCCGCCCTGCCGCCACCGACCTGGGGCATGGGCTACACAAAGACCTTGCTGTCGACGTCTCCAACTTTCCCGCGAAGCTCCCGTGGTGTAGGTGTGCCCCTTGGCTGTAGTGAAGTTGGTGAAAGAATTACCGCCTGTGCCACTGATGACGATGTCAGCGTTTGCGGGCTAATGGTCAAGCTGAGGTAACTACTGAAAACTCTATATTTCGGTTGCTTCTTTGTTCAGCGATATTTCGTGTCAAAGTGTCTCTTCACGCGAAAAATGTGGGTAGAGCTAAAGAATGTTCTTTGCAAAGTGAGGGGGGTGTCGGCGAAATTTCCGCTGGGCAGGGTTCACGCTCGATGTCATTCAATCCCTAGCCTCGTCCTACTATCGCTACAGAAGTTCTCGCATGGTGACTCTTTGGTCAGGACCACAATTTGACAGATTTTCGCACCCTGGGCACCCACCGACGCCAACGACTTGCACCACCACCAGCAGCAACAACAGCAGCAGCAACAGCAGCAGCAGCAGCAGCAGCTACCATGGCATACCTAGGGACAATGAAAGTGTAGACGGCGAAGGTAGGCACAGGCAACACCACCAGGCGGTGCCATCGGCAGGGGAAGGCTTGGATGAACTTGGGAACAGCGCTCGTGGTATTGCTATGCCCGAGGGTGTGGCTGCAACTGAAGCACGTACCCAGAGCAAGAGTATTGGTCAGACACCAACGGAGACGTCGGCGTCGACTGTATCAGCAGCCACGGCGCCCTCGCTCTCGTCGAACTTTGACAGCTCTCACCCAAGCGTAGATGACGTCAACGGTATCAACGCTGATGTCAGCAACAGTCGTGTTTCCGACAGCGGACTCGTGGGGGACGATCTAGCGGCGGCCAAGCCCTCATCGGAGGTGCACGGCCCTCAGCCAAGCGGGGTCAGCGTCGACGGCAACGGCAGCCCTGATGCCAGCGCCAATGTTGATTCCGATGGCAGTCTAGTCGGGGGCGACTTCGGGTCGGAGCCTCTCTACGCGATCGAGTTCTCCGTGGCACCACCGCGCGAGGGAGAGCAGCCGTCTCAACTTTTGGCCGAGGTATCTGCGTACACTGCATACGATGGGTTGTTGACCACGCAGAGGAAATGAGGGGGGCGCGGTGCCACATGCGAGAGTCCGAAGATCGCTGTTGCCTTGGTATCATGCCCCCCCTGCGGACAATGGTTGGTGGAAAACATTGCTACTTTCCCCTCCGACTGCCCAAACGCCACATGTGCTTCGCCTGGTGCTGTAGCTCCGCCTGGAGAAAAAGGCCCTTTCAAGTCATCCCCACCCTCTGCATTGACGTATGGCCTCCCAGTTGCAATATCTTGCATGATCATGATTTCGAGTTATATCTGTCGTGTTTTGGAGCTTTCTACCAAGCTCGCTCGGGCCACTTCCCGAGTCTGCGGATCAAAACATTTTTCTGCATACCAGCACCAGCCAAAGCGCATACGGTTGGGGTTCATTATTTGGACTCATTCCTGTTTCCTGCTCTACACGCCGCGTCTTTTGCACCGTTGCCCAGCGGCCGAACCTCAGTTCGTGGAGTTGCCCTTCTTCTCTTTTGTCCCACGGTACATGCCAGAGTCCTCTCCCCTCACGACTTCAGTATGAAGGCCGCCCTGGCACTATATTCTTGTGTCGCAACTATTTTGCCCCGGGGGCACTCTTCAATTGGTGCTACAACGAGGTCGGAGTCGCCCAACAAGGACAACTGTAGTCCAGCCTTGTTGGAGTGGACATTAACCCGCTACACCCAAGACACCGATACGCGCCGAACTCGTCACATCAATATCACATGCCTCGTGTGTCTTGCTAGTTCCCAAACTTTTCCCGCCTTCGTCTCGCGTCTGTACCGCTCGGCCACGGCGTCACAGCTGTACCACGGCAGCAATCCTATGGAAGTCGCGGACAGGCTCAGGGAAGAAGGAGAGCTGGACTACCTCCAGTACAGGTGGATCGGTGCCGTGCTCTGCCGGGGGATCAAGCGTCTAAATCGAACGGTGGTATGGTCGAAGTACGTGACGATCGACGGCGGTCCGAGGCGAGTTGTGCGATATTGGTACATGGAGTGAAAAATGACGAACTATGCCAAGACCCCTCTACTGGAGCAAGGCATTGCAAGCACAACACAACACCACCTTCCAGTGCAAAAAGACACGGCATTGTGAGATATCAAATTGATAATAATGAACCCAAATAAATGGGGCATTTTACGATGCCTGCTACCTTTGCACAAGCTTGTACTCCACACCAACACGCCGCCCCGCCGAAGAAAGTTTTGGCGACTCCTTCTCCTTTCACAGACTGAACTATTAATATATCGTTTTCGAGACGTGCAACAGTGGTGTACGTGCTCCCGGCGGCAGACAACACCCCCTCGCATCAGCAGCTCCGCAAGGGCAAAACACCAACATCAGACGAACCTTCAACGCCAGACGAAGAAACGGTTTGGTTCACCTTCTGCGCCGAGATCGGGACGATCAATAGTTGCGGCCAGCAGAACTGCAAGCGCGCTTCGCTGCAATGGTCAAAACATTCGGCAAACAACGTGCTGTAGAGCTTTGCGAGAGAGTCCAGAGTGGGAAAGCCAAAGTCAGAAGCAGTCTTGCACCCGTCCCCTACCCTACCAATGCCTTTGAAAGGCTTTGTGCAGTTTCGATATTTTTTCGCTTTGACTACATAACCCGGGCTTGATACCAGTAAAACAACCCATTTTTTCTGTTGTTTTTTTATGGATATATTTCTGCACTCGACGGCCCTCGGGTGCGATCCGATCGGTGCCTCTTGAAAACGCAGGGCCCTTCTGGAGGTTCGGCAAGGAGACGAACTGTACCAAGTAGCCCGATGGCATTGCCGGCGCTATTCCTTGGGCCCAGAACGGATACCGGTTCTGAATACAAGACTCGAAAAGGTAACGAGTTTCGGGAGGTGCCGGTTTGTCTTGCGAGAATGTTTCGAGCTTCGTGGAGAAAAGGACAAACACGCACGTTTCGCCGATACGTTTCGAGAAGGTCATCTGATTCTCCGCGTCCCCTCCTTCAGGCAATAGCATCTACCACGCACTGCGGCGACGCACTGTTTCTTCACTGAAATGACGTGGGACCCCACCATCAGACAAGGTTGGACCGGGCAGAACAGATGTGAAGATGAACGCACGACCTGGATTCCGTATGCCCAGGGAAGGACGGGGTCGGAGTGGGCGAAACCGGCCACTATCGCGCTTATTTGCTAGAAAGTACTCTGTGATGGCAACGGTGGATGTGATACAGACAGGAGCAACACGTACAACTATTGATACTCCTACGTTCTCAAAATAACAGTGCACGATGCGTGTGCGTTCGCTTACTTGCGCGTCTTGTCATCTTCCCGACCCCAGGAACTCCCTCAGCACGCCGACCCCGAGTGGATATCCTCGAGGGCGGAAGACCGAGCGTGCTCGATGCCAGAGCCCACGTCACGAACGCGATACTATTCGTTATTTTCCTCCAATAACGGCACAACGGGAAATTACCCTTTCCCAGTCTCCCGCGCTTCAAATGGTGACCAGCGGGCAACGCTTAACTCGCCACCCGTGTCAGCCCCTAGAGGAGCATCGAGAGAGTTTCGTGGGCGTGGTGACGAGGTTGGCCGAGGAGACTTATTTTCCGCTCAGGGTGATGTTTGGGGTACGGGCCAGGATGACGACGACAACGACAGTGGGTGTGTCACCCTCGCCATCACCACGTGCAAGCGCCTTCGGGCGTTCTTGGGGACGGCGGAGGGTCTTCAGGCATGTTCATTCGAGGGCGCTCGCACCCACCCTTGACAAACCTAGGATAGATTCGTATTCTCTCAATTTCCCCCACGGGTCGTTCGGTTGAACGTTTGTCGGTTGTAGTCGCTCTGAGTGCCGATGGCTGGGTCGTGTAAAAGTGTCCAACGCGTCACGATCAATCTGTCAACTCCAAGTGTTGATAGGTCGACCGTTCACAAAATTATTGCCCAAATGTTCTCCACCTGGTGCCCTCGCTAACGAAAATTGTTGTTTCCATTCTGTACGTTGAACAGTGGAGACAAGTTGCAACAGCACGCGTGCGTGCGCGTCGTCCTTGCTGTGGCGTTGACGCCTCCCCACACGTGGTACCGCTGACGACTTTCTCACCATCGAAGTGAAACAACCTATCAAGGGAAATCTGAAGGAAATACTCGCCGCGAGTCGTAGCCCCCCCATCATATCCTCCCCATATTCATGTTGAGGTTTGAACACCTATTTCCTCAAAGAAAGGTTCAAGAGTACAAACACCATAACACAGACACATAATCGCTCCACCGAGCATTCACAGCACCGTGGTCGTTTGGCAAGGTTGCTAACCCGACCAACGCTACACGATTGATGAAAGCAAAGCGTGCTCCATTCCAATGCTCTATGGATGTGACGAGCAGATGGTCTGCTGAGGACCACGTCCGCGTCTTGGTACCGAAAAACATCAACCCTCGGAAACGCCACCTGGTGCGCCTTTTCTCCCTCTTGAACATTGTGTGCATTGTCTCTCAGGTCTTGCTCGGGCCTCTCCGGCAAGGCGAAGTTGGAAGAGACATCGCGGGCCCAAGGGTATGCCAAGTTCTAGTCGTCGATGACGGTAGTTCTCCCAAGGACCGCGCGGTGATGATGTCGGCCTTCCCTCAATTCACCTACGTCTTCAAGGGGGCTGGTGACGCCAAAGGTGATTTTCGGCCTTTAACGGGCCAGTGAAATCGACAACCCCAAATGTGTGCATGATCCCTTTAGAGGGGAATCGTTGCCACCCAGAGAGAATTCCACCTCTTGTCACAATCAGCTATACGTAGTGCTTACGATGGCTATCTCGTTCGCTTATATAAGCTTCTCGAGGGACCACCCGGTTCAGTGAAAGCCAGATGTGGCTGAGAGGGCAATACCTTTCGCCAATCCAACATGGACCGCCCTGCGTGTGGTCTACACAGATAAACGAAGCAAGTCTGAATAGAATATTCATGATGTCCAGCGGTCCGCTCTCTGGACGAAGCCATTTAGACGATGAGCCGAAATATCGCAACTGTGAGTGCAGATGTTTTGAAAAGCATCATGGAGACTTACATATTTGCGTCGCCTCGTCGTTTGTGCAGGACACGCCGGCTCGATGAATATTATTTTGTCCCTGACCAAGACCCGGTACCTAATGTACGTGGAGGACGATTGGTGGGCTATTCACGATAACGACAAGCCTCCAACCCGCTCTGGCCCCCGAAATATCCTATGGCGTGCAATGGAGGTGCTAAAACGGTCGTCCGAAAGAGTGTCACAGGCAAGTGAATTCAGACGGGCGGTATTTCGCTTTGAAAACGAGTGCAGCGATACAATGATGTCGAGGGAGTATCATTGAAATTATGTGCATCATATATCATTCCTTTTTCTTACCGCTACCCATTTCGGACGGCAGACATTATCATCAAAGACAAATTAACTCGAGTGGCACCCGTCCTTGAATGTACGCATAACTATTGTCTACAGCAGATTGAAAACAATATCTGCGCGAATCAACTCCAAACTGTAGTATCCCGTACACCCGTTGACCACTGCCCCCAAAGACTTCCTTTTCTGTTCCTTTCCTCGTGATTCTCACTCCTCTTGGTCCATTCCCAGGTGCTACTGAACGACCAGTCGACCAGGCATTGCGCTTGGGGAGACACAGTCACGTGCACCCCCGAAGTACAGGGCACATTATCAGGCTGGCCGCGCCTCACTCACGCCACGTCAGTTTTGCCTCCACAACCCGGTCGACGACGAGCAGATTCGTCGAACACGACAGCGACAGTGGGCGACGGTGACAGCACCAACAACGGGTGCCGTGCTGGGGGTGGTTCAGAAGCGTTCTGCGGCGACAATGAAACGAGGGCGTCGCAGCCACCAGATCATGGCGTCTACAGCGATAGCACGTCTGCGGGAAAAAGCTCAGCCGATGAAAGCGTGGGGGTGGAATATCGGCTGCATGAGTTTGGTTTGCTGTCTCCCCTGAGCACCTTTGCGTACTGGCCTGGCTTTTCCTTGAACCCAGCGGTATGGGATCTGGCGAGGCTAGATGGCAGCTACCGGCGGAAG
This sequence comes from Ectocarpus sp. CCAP 1310/34, assembly GCA_902602495.3. Classification (NCBI taxonomy): domain Eukaryota; class Phaeophyceae; order Ectocarpales; family Ectocarpaceae; genus Ectocarpus; species Ectocarpus sp. CCAP 1310/34. The sequence goes on along the minus strand of CACKRE030000248.1, from coordinate 22,109 downwards.
TACGGTCGGGAAATGGAGTTCAACGAGTCCGACATCAGGTCAGATATGCCATCGTGTGCATGTGCACCTGTGAACGTGTGTTGGTGTGCAACAATAACATGACATTCGTATTCACTCCAACGATAAACGGACAGACTAGATGGCACTCATGTTTTGATACCGTGAGGTTGTCTTGTATCTGCAATATTTTATGTAACGCTTTTCCATGGGACTACCACAATACGGGAGATTGATTTTTGGCCTCCAATCATTTCTCCGATCGACCATAACCTAGATCCGAAACCACCCTCCCCACCGTCGGCTGACCAACGCTTGTCCACTTGTCCACAAGGTTCGAAAAAAGCATATCGATGCAATTGTTCGACGCCGGCGTGACCGTGGCGCATCTTCCAGACTTAACATTCCGACATGTTGGGGGCATGCAATCGGCGTACGAGGCGAACAACATGCGAAGGCCATGGGACTGACCGATCAAGTACTACACTAGTAAATAGTATATCTATTGCATGCTGTGCGAAACATATGGGGACAGCCGGTGTGACTCATAAACGAGACCTGGAAACTAAATGAATATGTTGTGAATACATTACCGCTAAGTGTCATAATCGACACCAGGGAACCATGTGACAATGTATATCAGACGAAGATTGTACCGCTTGGTGCCGCAAACGAAACACGGAAACTGCATGGAAACTTCATGAACATTTCCGCATAGTTTCATAAATGAGACCCAGAAACGAAACGAGCAATATGAATCGTACCACTGGGAGGAAGTTGCATCCGATGGTCCCCGAATTGAAATCATTTTCCTGCATCACATGTTTCCTCGTGAACCTCACATCGTCACACAACCGCTTTCCGAGCCTTTGGACATTCGTTCTTTGCGATCCAACAATAGCACGTGTTACTGTCCTCTTTCTCTCCTTCGTAGTGCGATACCGCCGGAGTGAACTCTGGTCCCAACGTGCTCTTACGGATCGACTTGATGCCCCAGTTCGTCAATCACAACGTTTGTTGCTACCATATGTAATCGTAGCAGATGATCGCACCGTAGACGGTTCGGCTACGAGTCAGGAAAATCTTGCGTATGATTCAATTGGTTGTAACATTAGGTCGAATGAGAAGAGAGGTTGTTTACTCCATGGCGCGACCTGACCGCGACATCGTCCACCGCCCGCGGTACTGCACATCGTTGATTGCAGTCCCCTTTGCCTTTGGCGACTGCATTTTTTGTCTCACGCACTCCAATGCTGTTCGTTCCTCTAATTTGCGGGGTGCCGGCAGGAGCCTAAATGCCACGTTTTTGGATTAGCGGAGCATGCTTCCCCACTGAAACCAGTTCAGATAATTTCATATCTCCTGTGAATCGAACTTTGGACGACGAATTCGTTTTTCCAACCGACGCGTCCATGGTATAGGCCGTGCTCTCTTCGCGACGTGAAGCTCATCTGGAAAGACCAGGCGGGCCAAGAGGAACCACGCCCGTCAAAGAAATCATGTCCCGTCGTTCTTTCCTCCATTCAACTCGATGATAATATGCATATACTTCAGGGGGAGCATTGTGAACTGAGTGATGCTTCATGAGACTGCGGCAGCGCTATCAGCTCGAGCATTTTTCCGCCGCATCCATCTGTTCGGCTCTTGCCCACACTCATCGGTGCCACCCGAACCGCTGCCGGACAAAAAATAGTTTACGCCATGGGTGAGCGTTGGCGCCCTTCTCCAGGAAATAGGTGTAGGTGGCCAATTCACTTGACAGCCACACCTCGGCCGCGTTGTTGAAACGTCATTCGCTGAGATTGTGCCAAAACAGTTGCACGTAGGTGATGCCAATCTCTCTCTCGTTGGTAGTGTCATCCTTTCGGACCCTTGGCATTGATTGTGGTCGTTCCGGCACACACCCATATATATATATATATATATATATTTTTTCTCATATCATCGGATTCTGTCGTCTACCCTACTGGCCTCTATCGTCCCCTTCTACTAGCTAGACGACCCAACCGGGGTCACATGGGGTTGGGCTGGACCCCCTCCTGCGGTTCCTGCCTGAGGGAATTTTATCGCGACAAGGGTACAGTAATCCCTTCCCTCGCGACTTACGAAGTCGATTATGGTTTACTAACAAACGAGCTTTGCAGCGCGTCGCTTTCATCCTAGACCAGGTTTACTAACAACGACCTTTGCAATGCGTCGCTTTCATCCTTTTCATCCTAGACCAGGATTTATTTAGTGAGAAAACAACTCACTCTGCCGGGACTCGAACCCATGACCTGACCCTTAGTAGGCTGCAAGGTTACCCACTAGACCACCGGGGCGACCGGTGTGTACATCGGCAAGTACTGCTGTCAACGGAATACCATCGGCCACTTCAGACTCTCGGTCAGGGTGTGCTGCTGCTACACCGACAAGGCCGCCATCGAGCCCGCACAGAGCGAAAACACACCATACCTGATTCCCCTACCCGGCAAACAGCTAGCTGCCACTCCTTGAAACCATCTCGCCCAAAGACCGACTTCTACATTATCCCCTACGCAGCAATCCGATCTCGACCTCAAAATACCCTGCACAGGGATCCGATCTGCGTGTCCTCCAGTCAAAACTACCTCCGTGGACCCCTGCACCCGGTCTAAAGAAAGTGGACGTAGACGAGTAACACATGTACACCAGGCGAAGCACAAGGCCAACGAAAACAAGCGCACTCGAGAACGAAACTCAATTCCAAGCCGCTTCTATACACAAAATGTACGCGGTTATCACGATCCAATCAAGGGGGCTGGGCGAACTAGAAGATGGATACCACCGTGAGCCGGCGAGTGCTCCGTTTGCACCTACGCCTTTCGCAGACAGCAGGCCAAGTCTCAAAAACAGCAAGACCAGAGCGTGGTTGAACAGGACGACGCAAGGTTGTCCGAGCAAAGCGTGAGAAAATTCGCGAGGATAAAATAAAACTCCCGGCCTTCCAATGCAACAACCCTACAGCTCACATTCACAACGATATACGTAGGGTTTGCCTCAATTCCGACTGTAGCACGCATATGCACACGTCGATCGAAAGCGCGGCGGGAGGGAAGCCCAAAATGTAGAACCCTCGCGACACCCCGAGGGGCCAAGGTCGGGCCGCAAGGTGCATCGGCGGCAGCACCCATCTTTTCCTCTCCTGACGCAAAAGGTATGCGGCGCCACCACCCCCCCGGTCATGAGACAAACTAACGGTTCGCTGTGCCTCCGAAGGAGGACCGCATCCCCCCCCCGCCGCCGCCGCCGCCGCCGCCCCCTCCCACTCCACGGAAGCCTCCTCCTCCGCCACGAAAGCCTCCCCCGCCCATCCATCCGAAACCGCCTCCCATGCCCGGTCCAATCGGTCGAAAAAGACGGCCGCCTGCGGTACGGATCGGGATGGTAAGGTACGGTTCGGGTTGGCACCGGGATGGTATGATGTGGATCGGGATGATACAGTACAGTACAGTACAGCACCATACATAATGGTAAGGTGCGGTGTAGAACAGTACGCTGCGGAATGGTGCCGTGTGGTGCCGTAGGGGACAGGCAACATATACAGGTGCAAGGTCGTTGATGCTGGTTGCTGGTGCCCGTCGGCTGAGAATAGAACGTGGTACGCAGAACGCGCCATCACGGGCGAACCTGGGAATTAAGAACTTCAGCCTAAAAAAAGGCAACTTTAGAACAATGACCAAACAACAGGTGCGCCAGCTACGAATGCTACAATAAACTAGATGCTGGACGATGGGGTTACTGCACAGTGCTAACAAGACAGAAGCCTCGGCCGAGAAAAGCAAGTAGCTTCTGCACCTATTCGTTCTGCTGCTGATGCATCTGACAGTCATGTTGCCGTTCACTTCTCAAACCGAATTTCAGCTGCCGCAAGACGTTTGCGCCCTTGCACACGAAAGTCGGCGAATTCCTCGTTGTCATCTCACCAACCCCGCCCCCCCGATCCAGACAAGCGCACTGCCATGCCAACTACTCACCGCCAAACCCTCGAAGGCCCCTACCCAGAGCAAAGCCAGTTAGCCCGCCAAGGCCGAAGGGCCTCGCGAAGCCAGCGCCTGGGTGAATCAGCCGTGGCCTCGGACCCCCTCTTCTTGGGAAACGGCCACCCATGTGTTGCTGGGACGACATCAGACCGTCAAACAAAGGACCAGGCGAGCGGTTACGAAGTCTGGATACATCACGAAGCGGTGGGGTCGTACTTCTCGGGATACCCGCAAGAGGTCCCCGGCGGGGTTTCGGCTGTGGAAAAGTCGCTAGGAACTCGACCACGAATGACGAGATTGTTCACGGTTTCGTCTTGAGCGACGGGAACGAAACCACTTCCACGCTCTTGACAAGCGCATGCACTGCTGTCCGCCTTCTTGCGTCGTCTATCAGTCCGTCCAGGCCACGTGCCTTCCGAGACCCGTGGTACGCGGTTTGTCTTCCAAGCGGGGAGACCTCAGCACTAGGCCCCCCCTTCGGTGAGGAACGTCAACCTACCCGAGCCAGGAGACACACGACACATCCCGGAAGAACATCAAGCACTACACACGGCAATACACCATTTCTATAGCCTACCTGCTCATTGCCGAAAACGTCCTGCTGATACCGCCTCCACTCGGCCTCCCGCGGGTCTGTCGAGCGAAAAGGGAGTAGGGGAGAGGACAGCGCCCCAACGCACAGCAAGCGGCAACCACATGTGAGCTCGTTGGACAAGGCAAACGGGTCGCAATTCTTAAAAAAAGAGCAACTGCTGCTGTAACGGCCGACGGCAGAAATGCTACAGCCTGCTGCACCAAGGTCTCCTAGAATCGAAAACCGTGGAGCATTCGAAATGAAAACGATGTATAGAAGGATACTGTGACGGATGACGGAGGCATGCTTGAGCCCGCTGCACCAGGGTCTCCCAAAACCGAAACTTTGTGGCGGTGTTTCGCGAGCAGGCTATCTTTCTATAGCGTACTCGACTCTCTTCCGCCATGGTCGCACGGGCAGAAACGCATCAATAGGGGAGGCTTGGGCAAAGAAAATATATTAAACATCTGTCCCCAAAACGACCCCACGACAAAAAGGAAAAAAAAAGAAGGAAGAGACTAATCGCTAGCAATCCATCGAAAAATCACACCAACAAGCAACTCAACGATACTTGCAATTTCGTCAGTACTACGGCACAGCAACAAGCCACTCACCGTTCCATGTGGTCGTTCTGCTGTTGTGGTTGACGAAGTAGCGGTCTCCGCTCGCTTGGTCGACTCTTACCTCCCAACCCTGTGCGGACACAGCAGTGGACAGGCAAAATACAGAGGAGAGGAGAGAGGCGTAGCCTACAGCCGTGAGAAGGACGTGCGCAGGCGATAGAAGTGCTTCCTTCATGACGCGCAACAACAACGCACGGCATTGCCTCGCGCGACACATGTGGCAGAAACGGATAACAGAGAGGCAAGGCGTCAGAGACGCGCGAGCCGAGAAAGCATATCAAGAAAAAGTCGAAACGTTACCAGAAGCAGCACATTGATCAGAGGCAACGTTACCTACTAGAATATGTCGTAGGCGTCGACGGAGACAGAACTGGATAAGGAGACTACTCATTCTAGAAACGAAAGGCAATCAAGGCCATTCTCGACACGGAGTCCAATCTGCTTCTTGCCGAATTCTCTGGCAGCCAGCTTGGACCAAGTAGGCGCACCAACCCCAAACGCACGAAGGACAATCACCACCCACCCCAGCACCTCTACCCGAAGCTCGAAGATTACTAAGAACAAAACTTTCCCATTCTCTGCAAAGACTTCCATACATCCCCTTCGACTGCGGTAGCGTATCTCGAACGGGTAGCAGACTTTCATTGATTGAGAGCATATTTTCAAAAATGAAACACACAAAAATCAATTGATAAGTAGGTTATATCCGCAACAAAAAAAGAGTCCAACAAAGCAGTGGAGCACCGCCCCCACCCCCCCCCACCTGCGGCAACGCCATGTCATCGATCCGCCGCGGCGAGAATCGTGCCGTCGCCCCGCGGCCGCTCTCTGCCCCCGCCACCCCTGCTTCCATCTGTACCGCCTCGGCCATCGGGATGCCCACGGCGCCCCCGCCGCCGGCCGCTGCTGCCTCCGGCGGCCCAACGGAAACGCCTTCGTGGAAACCCGCACCGCCAGCGGCGGCGGCGGCGGCGGCGCAACCTGCATCGCCTCCGGTCTTTCTCTTCCGTTGGTCTTTCGGGGGCGCGGAGGGGGAACACGAGGCGTTGTTGTTTTCGACGTCGTCGTTGAGTTCGTCCACCGGGACGGCTGTCGCGAGAACCGGTTCTCCCGTCACGAGAAAGGCCGGATCTGGGGTCGTGTTCAGGGGGCCGCCGTCCGGCGAGGCGGGGTCGGCGTAGGCCGGCGGGGGTGGTCGAGTCGGCTGCGAGACAGGGAGAGAGGAAGGTTGAAAGCGTCTTCAGTTGAGTTTTGCAGATAGATGAATGTACAGTTGGCTGGAGAACGAAACGCTAGGGGTTACCGGGCGTAGGCATGGAGATGGCGATTGGGGAGCGGCTACGGGGACGCGAGATGACACGCAGCTTACCAACACCGCGTCGCAGACCAAAAAAGGCGAGGCAACGCCAAAACCGTACAGAAATAGGGATTCACAATCTTGGCACAACCGGGCCCGCTTGTTTCCCCTTCCGAAGTCCACGAATGTGTTGCTTATTGTTGACATGTGAACAAAGTTATTTTCCTCTGTGTCTTTTTACGTTTCTCGGAAAAGCAGGGTGGTTGATCGAGGCGAGGCAAGTGAGGGGGTAGGCAGTGACCATGCCCAGGGTACGCACACAGTCCACACCGACCCGTATTTTCTCGTACCTTGCCCCACGCCCGCAGGATCCGTATCGCAAAAGACCCAAAGATAACGAAGAAGATCACGTTGCCGAGGTTCAGGCCCGACGATTCGCCTCCGCCGAACCTTCTCGAGCCGGTGCGAGAGGAGGAGAGAGGGAGAGAGAGAGGGAGAGAGAAATAGAGAAGGAGGGAAAGAGACAGAAGGAGAGAGACAGACAGACAGACAGACAGACGGACAGAGACAGAGAGGGAAAGAGAGACAGAGAGGGAAAGAGAGACAGAGAGGGAAAGAGAGACAGAGAGGGAAAGAGAGACAGAGAGACAGAGAGGGAGAGAGAGAGGGACAGGGGCGCAGGAGCGGTGCAACCGGAGGTTAAGGGGTCATGCTCTCCTTAACACTGACAAATACAAGGGGCTTGTGGTATTCAAGCATGTTCACGATACCCTGCCCTCGTCGACATCAAAAGGACCCGCGTATACTGGCCAGTGGAATCCCGAAGGGCACGGGAAGGCCATTCTACAAACACAGCCACCACATCGCCGCCTGGTGCTACGCCTGGGTACATCTAGCAGTTGTGCGGAAGATGGCGCCAAAGGACAATCGCGGCCAGCGAACGGCACCTTCACCTAAATGGATAACCCAACACCTGAAGACAGCAAGACATGCACAGCCTCAGCGGAATCAGACCTCCATTCTCAACAAAAAACTTTCGAGTGTACGCGCTCAAAAGTTCACCATGCGCACTCCCTCTTCCTGACAAACTGTCGTCCTTGCTGGTGCCGCTGCTGCGTTTGTGATAGCTGCAGCATCACTGTCCGTAGTCTAAACCCTGCCGCATGCCTACGCCCGCACAAAACCCACCGGCGTCGAAGGAACGCGGACCCAACTCGCAAATCTCCGCTGCCACTCACCACGGACCAACGGCGTCGAGCGAGTAGGCGAGGGAGCAGGACCCCACTAGCACGTAGGGGTCGCTGGGGCTGTCGTAGCCCTCGCATGACACCGTCACAGCGCCGAGGGCTCCATCGGCCGGTAGGTCGGCGCTGCACTCCCACTGCGGCTGCCCGTCGTCTCCCGTCTTCCGATATACAGCAGTGGCGCCGATGGTTTTGCCAAAACACAGAACCAGCGCCCGCAATTGAGGAGTTGGCAAAGTGTCATGCTCTACAGCGTATCAAAACCTGAGCACTACTGGTTGTGATCCCGGTCAAGAACCTTTTCTACACCAAAACCTAGATAGTGGCCATTTGTACGGGCCACAAGATTCCGACGCCATGCGTACCACCCTTGTCCGTGCCACAGGTGAACACCCGAACACCGGATGCTGTGAACTCCGTTCGCCCTGGGCTCCTGACCTCCTGCAGACCGACAAACGAAATGTCCTGTTTCGCTGCCTCGTGTAGGACGCTGTCGGCTCTCCCATAGCCGTTGGCCCCGTTCACGGCCAGTGTACGCACATTGTAGGTTGCTACCCTAACAAGTCGACCCTGTCGCCTCTCCCGGGTGGTGCGTGCTGCATCCTTAATCAGCCTACGCACCTTCCGGCCCCTCCTCCTCTTCTTCCTTCCTTTTTTTATTTGTTTTTTTCTGATTGCCCTGCGGATCCTCGGGTTAATGTAAGAGTTAACCCGGTGCTTGCCTTTCCCAGCGAGGTGTCTTCCTGTCCCGGAGCGGCGTGGCTCTCCAGCTCTGGACCCTTTCCGTCCCCCTGTTGGGTGCTTACCCACACGGTGTGCGATCATCCCGCCACCCTCTCCGTGCTCTCCACCGCTGCCTTGCCCCGGTGTCCAAACCGGGGCATTTGGGTTCAAACCCATCGGCATCTGTCTCCAAGTTGGCTTATCGCGATCTATCTCGATCTCGTGACCGCGGTAACTCCCGACCGCCTCCCCGAGGGAGGCCGAGGCCCGCAAGTGCAGTTAACCCTCGAAAAACCACCCAACAACGACGGATGTACGGTCCCTAGCACCGTTTAGGAGAGGATCCTGAGTTTGGCGGTCGGGAGTTACCGCGGTCACGAGATCGAGGTAGGTCG
>CACKRE030000248.1:0-11451 GCA_902602495.3 Ectocarpus sp. CCAP 1310/34 | reverse complement strand
ATCGATCTGCAGAAGGCCTACGACTCGGTGGACCGGGAGCTGCTGTGGAAGGTGCTGGCCCGGGCCGGGATCCCCGCGGAGATGATCGCCGTCATCCGCAAGTTCCACGTCGGAATGCGGGCCTGCGTCCGCATGGACGATGGGGAGCTATCGGACTGGTTCCCGGTCACGCAGGGACTGCGACAAGGGTGCTCAATGTCCCCACTGCTGTTCAACGTCTTCTTCGCCGCGCCTCTCGAAATCATTGTCACACGGTTCAACAAGGATGAGGATATCATGCGGGACCTAGTTTACCTGAAGGAGGAGGAAGGGGGGGGGAGGACATTGCTGGACCGAGTTCGGAGGGCGGTGTGGGGGATGCTATATGCCGACGATGCCGGCATTGTGTCGAAGTCCGCCGACGGCCTGGCGAGGATGATGACCATTATCGTGGAGGTGTTCCGGGAGTTCGGGCTGACGGTGTCGGAGAGGAAGACGGAGACATTGGTGATGCGGGTGAAGGAGAAACAGCGACCGCCGCCGACGCCACCGCCGCCGCTGACCATCGAAGCAGCGGGGCAAAGGTACGCAGAGACGACCGAGTTCCGATACCTGGGCGGCCTCATCAACGAGCAGGGAGACCTCACCCGAGAGATCAACCACAGGAGCAAAGCAGCGTGGGCGTGCATTAGGCGATACGCCACGGAGCTCTTCGACCGACCGGGAGCACCGTTTCGCCTCAAGGCCCGCCTACTCCAGGCGGAGGCAGTGGCGGCACTGCTATACGGCTGCATGACATGGTCCCCACGCCGCGACCACTACCGGCTGCTGCAGACGACACACCACCGTCTGCTTCTGCGAGTTATCGGCTACCGGCGCAAACGAGGCACCTACCGGCAGCTGTCATACGCCCAGGCGCTGAAGAGGGTCGGCTGCCAGAGCGTGGAGGCCACTGTCCGTCAACGGCGCCTGCTCTTTGCGGGGGCCGTGGCAAGACAGCCGGACGGGCGGCTTCCGAAACGGCTGATGTTCGGCGAGTTGGTGGGAGGGGAGGACCCGGGCCAGGGAAACCCGGAGCAGAACTGGCTGACATGCCTGAAGGACGACATGAAGATGTTCGAAGCCAGGTACGGCTCCACGACCGACAAGCCGAGCGTCTTCGGAGTCCCGAAGTTAGTCTGGAGTGAGGCGGCGAAGGTGGAGGGGGGGGTACCGTGGCACGCGGGGGTGCTACAGGGAGCTGCGAGGTTTTTGGCCTCTTGGCACAAGGGCGAGGAGAAGGCCAGCCGACAACGAGCCATCAAACGAGGAGACAGCGGGCCCAAAAATAGTCTAGATACGGCACCAATCAACGGGGCGGGAGGGGGGCGGGAGGAAACGGCGCGGGAAGAAAGCAAGCGAGAAGAGACCGACCGCGTGACGTGACATGTTGCGGTTGAATTTCAGCGACTAGTTTTTCTGTTGCCCTCTCCGCCGTTTGCTGTCGCGTTCAGACTGTCTCAACGGATATCCCTGTCTCTGTGCGAGTTTGTTTATGTCCTCGTATGTCTTTGGTTTATTTCATTTATTTTGTTANCATTTTATTTTGGTATACCTTTTCTAGGTACGTTAGCCTGTGACCACGGAAATTGACCGAGTCAAGTGCTGGATTAGTACGGAGAGATTGAGACAGAAGGAGGTACTGGATAGAGAGACCGGGATGGTTTTTAATGTGAAGGCAACAACAACAACAACAACAACAAGAGGAACTGAGAAGCCCAGCCTGGGCCTAAACTACAGGCTCCTGAGCGCGGCCGCTGTCTGTAGTCAATAACGAACGTTGGTCGATGCTGAACGCGGGTGCTCGGCGGGTGGTTTGAACGGGGGCGTACGCGTGAAGCGTTGCTGCAGAAGAGGCGGCCTCCTGTCAACACTGGTTTGCATGAGGCGCTGCCACGAACGTCGTCGTACCGGAAAGCTGCCGGCACATCATTCTGAAACGGGTAATGTTGGTCAAAGATTAAAGTCCTGACAAAAATAGACATTCTGAAAAGGCGTGTAACTACATGTGACCTCGTTTGCGACGGAAAGCAGCCCAGTGCGCTGACAGATATCCCCAAGATGCTTGCACACATGAAGTCGCGTCAATCGTCAAACGCGCAGTTCTAACATCTTATGGCACCAGCCTTGCGCTTCTTCTCCGTGTACACAGCAGCCAATATTAACTAAGGAACGCAATCTTGTTTCTCTGGCGACTAGCGAAACGCGATGCACAAAGGCGACTGCAGCGAGCTCCACAGCGCCTCGCCCTCCCCGGGCTACCAGGAGGCCGACCTGCGGCAAAGTCTCGCTGCAAAACAAGTATGCTGATGCCTCGGTTAATTCATACATGTTGTTCTTGCTTACCCCTTGATTTTTGCACATGGCGGTCTGGAACTGCCATCGGGGGTCCTTCGGGCACCCCGCGCTCCCGCCGCCGCCATCGCAGATCAGCTGAGCGATTGGTCCGGTCCGCCGGCTGAAAAAAGAGAAGAAAAGAAAAGCACAACTTGAAGGTCGATTAAGGATGAACTTGGTACAAAAAGTTCCTCAAGTCAATCCGTTTTTATCACGACTTGCTGCTGACGACGTTCCTAGCAATATCGGGTGCATATTTTCTAGTTTTTTGCTTTGGGGACGCAATATGAACATCGACAAAAGGTATCTCAATATGGCCAAAAAATGTTTTCCTCGATTTTTTTACAGCGGTAACCGCTGTGCCGACAGCGAATGAAAGTAAATCGCCACATACCCTTTGCGGGGAACGCTCAGGGCGTCCTTCCTTACAGTAACAATAGCCTGTGAGGGACTCCGAGTCCTCCGATATACCAGAGCGGCAGAGGTCGAGGACAGCGGCCGATATTGCGAGCCGGTGGTGTTAATTGCCTTTCTTTGGTTGGGACACTCGGTGCTCATTCCAGACATGTCGCTGGCTGCCTGGAAGTTCCTGGCCAACAGGCCCACAGCAAAACGAATCCCTTCCACATGCATAGTGGTCCAGGCTGCTGATGCATTTGCTGTTCTCCCGCAACGCCGGCACGGTAGCACTAACTCTTGTGCTTAACCGTAGAACGTCATTTTGTGTTGCGCGAAACGTGCAAACCAGCCACGTTCGCTGGTGGCCATCCGTGTCGACCCTCGTTGCTAATCGATGCCGTGTTCCAAGAAAACCGTGTCCATGTACTCGTTCTCGAACAATTTGTGCACTGGAATATGTACGACTGTTCAGCCATCTTCTACATGTGCGGCAGCGGCCCAATATGCTTAGTCCAAGATGACAAAATAGCACATAATCTGTGTTGTAGAGCCTGTTGCACATTGGGGGCGCATCTGCTGTGTGTTACGCGAGGACCACTGCAGACACACAGGAAACACGATCAGTAACGACTGTTAGGGTTGCTGCTGCTGCCGGGTCTGGTTGAGGGCGGTGGTGCCGTGGTGGCCGTGGTGGCACCGTACGGGTAAGTACCGCCGTTGACATGGGCGGAGGAACGATTCGTGCGCCGGCATCAATCACCATCCCAGGTCGCTCTGCACGCCCATACGGGAGCTGCGCCGACCGCCATAATCGTGCTCCTCGTCTTCGGCGCCGACATTTTTGCCTGCGCCCCCCGCGGCTTTCCGCCTGAAGCTGCAGCTCGCGGTCGTGGAGGGTTTCCAGCTTCTGGCCCGCTCGGCGAGGCTCGATATGTCGTCGCGCTCGATAAGCTTCTGCAGGCGCCGGAGCTTAGGAGATCTACATGACGCCCCCCCGTCGTGCCTGGCGGTGGCGCACCGTCCGGGTATGCGCCTTGGACCTCGCCCGCTTGCCGCGCTAGTGTGTCAAACCCTTTGTTCATACGGTGTTGATGGCGCCCACGAGCAGATTGCGATCATCCTTGCTGATCGGGCAGCGGCGCCAGGTGTAAAAATTATGACGCCGTCCCACAAGATGTAAAGGATCTCTACCGGGTCTTCACACTCTACCTGGGGCAAGTTCTTCAATCTGCTCGTGGGGGCCATCAACCACGGCATGAACAAAGGGTTTCATACAATACCGCGGCACGTGGGCGAGGTCCAAGGCACATACCCGGACGGTGCGTCACCGCCAGGCACGACGGGGGGCGTCATGCAGATCTCCAAGTTCCGGCACCTGAAGAAGCTTATCGAGCGCGACGACATATCCAGCCTCGCCGAGCGGGCCAGCAGCTGGAAACCCTCCACGACCGCGAGCTGCAGCCTCAGGCGGAAAGCCGCGGGGTCGGCGCCGGAGACGAAGAGCAAGATTGTGGCGGTGGGAGCGGCTCCCGTATGGGCGTGCAGAGCGACCTGGTATGGTGACCCATGCTGGCGCACGAATTGTTCCCACGCGTATGTAAACGGCAGTACTGTACCTACTCGTATGGTGCCGCCACGGCCGTCACCGCCCCCAACCAGACCAGCAGCAGCAGCAGCAGCAGCCCCAGCACCCGCAGCAGCCCCCACAGCAACCCCCGCCCCAGCAGCAGAAGGCGGCGGCAGGGGGGGAGGAGGCGGCGCAAACGCAGGGCGCGGCGGGAACGGAAGAAGCTTCTGACAGTTCGGGCTCGGGACGAGTCAGACGCGCTCGATCTGTTGCTAGAAGTCATGGCCTGCCGACTATTTTCTTCCAACAATCAACAGCAGTCCACCGTTGGAGGCTAACACATTTCGCCGCGACTATGTTCTACCACAAGCTTTACCTAGGTTGGGAGCCGCAAACGTCCCACTGCATGCTCGCGGCAGGAGGAGAAGGGATGGACAGGATTCGAGGTACACCGAAAAAAAGGGCGCACGTCGGGTTACCACTTGCGTGGTTGATCTTGGCTCACGGTTACCGCGCACGAGTTTCAGCGGGGGAGAACTTGTGATGTGGCTAGGTCTGACGCTATCATTATTCTTGCTATGTCGAGCGTCAGAGCTACTCTCGTACGCGAACGGACTGGTACACCCAGAGTTTTGCGTGACGCGTGACTGCCTTACCTTAGCGGATATGTCCAGGTCAGCGTCGAGGACAGAGCGAGGGCGGACTATGTCCAGATTCTTTTTCGAGCGTCCAAAGCGGACCACACCCGTAGAGGGTGTACGATCCCGCGGGTGCGCGGGGAGAAAGTAGAGTGGAGACGGGGGGATGCCGATCGGGGCGTTCGAGGCACTGGTGGAGCTCCTCGATGCCAACCCGTGACTTCCCGAAAACTCGCCGCTGATGACGAGACTTTCGTTGTCTGGGTGGAGAGTGTGTTACTCGTGTACAGAGGCAGATGCCTGCGAATGATGGTAGCTAGCACGGGTAGGAACCCTGAGCAATTCGTGCTACATTCGGGACGAATCGGAGGAGCAACCCAGTTAGCAGCGTAGGGAGCATCAGAGTTGAAGATCCAGCGTGCTGGTCGGTGGATGTCCAGAGCAATCACGGTTTTATCAGGGAAGCGGGAGAGGGTGCGCAAGCGGTCTCAGAGGTCCTCGAAAAGATGAAAAGAGACGAGAGAAATTAGGAGATAGTTTCTCAGCCTGTTGAATGGCGCGGGGGTCAGGCAGCCCGATAGTGTAGGCTATCTTAGCTTCTCAGCCTGTCAAACGACGCGGGGGTCAGGTAGCCCCACCGTGTAGGCACTCGTAGTTTCGGGTTGGCTGAGTTTATCATTGTCTTTGGGGAAAATGTGGGGATGCAGAGAACCGGGTACCCTGGTGAGGGTATAGTTTTGTGTCCTCCACGCAATCTCGAATCGCGTTATATTTTTCGGTAGAAGAGTAGTTTTTTTCGACAGACGAGTGGAAACTAATGCCAGAACGTGAGCCACGGCAAATCATCGAGAACATGAATCAAAGGCAGTCTAGCAGTCTGACAATTGTAGAGAAACAACGCTTACCCTTTCTTCGTAGGCATGAGAGGAAAAAAAAAGTTGAGCGACGGCTCCATGCATGCCGCAACCAGCGTTGTTCCGCACAAAGGCAGAAAAGCAGTCGTGCTTAGTTAGCAATTGGTCATAGCCTCGAAAAAGACACATCGGCACATGGAACAGGGAGAAAAGCCTTGAAGTCGTAGTGTCGAGTAGGCTACTAGATTGCCCCCCAACCTGTATGACATTGGTCGCGCGGTCGCGTGGAGGGATGTGTGCGTCAATGTACAAGTACTTCAACCGCGGTGGCAGATCGGGCAGTCATTTCGCCGACAACGGGACAGAAACACTCAGATCCCCAACCTCAACCCATGCGACTGCTCTTTCACAATTACGGCAGCAGAAATGCAGGAAGACGGACCTATGCCTAGGTAAAATCTGCGTTTCTCTCGCGGACCGCAGCGCGACACAGAGCGTACCGAGACACCGAGACGTTCAAGCCTTCTCTGGTGCTGTACCTTGCGTGCGGCATCAAAACAGCAGTCGCCAGGCATGCATCCGAAACCCCATCACACACCCAATTGCCCACCTCGTTGTCAGGCGCCCACGCGTGAACGTGAGGGCCTCCACGCCGGCCAGAAGAACCTTCTCCGGGGTTCCCTGCTCCGGGATAAGCATGGCCGACTCACTGCTGATGATGCTTCTCCCGAGTTGTGGGTTTCTGCCGTCCTCCAAGTCGCGAAATCTCTAAAAACAACCGCAACGGATTGATGAGCTACACGTTCAGAGAGAAGACCTTGGAGTAGAAACTGACCAAGCGCGCTTGGCCGGGGGATACGGCCTTGTCTTGTACTTATTTAGTTGTTGACCGCACACACCTCAGCTGCTGTCCTGCTGCCTGCTGCCTGTGAGGCTCTTTTTCGACCGCCGCAATGCATGTGACGCATTACGTTCACACACAAATAAGGGGGACCGCGGAAGGAGAAGACGGGGTGCACCTTCGAACCCGCCAACATTTCGGTTCGGGGCGTTAAATTACGCCGCGCCCGGTCGTAAGGAAGTTTGGCGGGGAGTGCGAGTGACCCGGGGACGCCGCTCACCCGTGAGGCTGCAAAGGGGTTAGATAGTGGAGCACGAACAGTCGCAACTACTGTAGATGTTAACTTGAATGAAACGATACTTCGAAGGCCATTCTACTAGTGGGGCGTTGGTTGATGATGCAACACGCAAATGATTCCTTCCCACGTATGTATTGCATGCCATGCATCATGTGCATCCGCGGAAAGAGAACTGGCACTAAAGACAACATGTTTTTTATATGGGGTACTCGAAATTGTACCTAAAACCACTTGAGATGAACCGAACGATAGCTTTGCACAAAAACTCCGCAAACTGTGGCGGTCAAATCGTTGAAATTGCCCCCCAAATCGTCGAAAATGAGGCGAGAACATGGGGATATATTGCGCGCTTCGCTCGTCGAAACGCATCTTTCTTTTTTTGGCGCTTCGTGCTATTTTTTATTTCAATTGCCGGGCCAGGTAAGATCATGGTTGTGCGGCCGCACCCATAGGAGTACCAGTGCATGATACGAAGGGTGCTCATGAAACACGGACCTCGCTGCGCCAACTACGCACTACTCCACTGTCTATGTAACTGGCGAGAGCGATATCTCCAATGTCAGTGCGAAACGGAAAGGAGGTTCTTACATCAGTACTGCTTGTAGTACCATCTCTCGAACGAAAGGCCGTACGGAGTGCAGGGTACCAAAAAAATAGTAGGGTAGTTTGGCATTGGAGCAGCGTTGTAATCTCCTTAATTTCCAAGGGAAACTCGTGCGCCTCCGTGCCCGTTGTAGTTACAGCTCCGGCGGTAGGACATTCACCTGCTCTGCTGTGTTCGACCCAAGGAAACAGAAAGCATACGACCCTTCCACAGCATCCGGATCTGTCTCTGTTGTAATGCCACCCGTAGCTTCAAAGTCTAAACCACGGCAGGGGGATTCCAGTATTCTTGCAGCCGCAATATTTCGGGATTCTGTTCGCTTAACTCTGGCGATATTGTGCATAGATTTTGTGGCCACACTGTGTTTGCGAAGACAGAGCTGAACTCGCTGCAGGTCTCAACTGACGAGGTGGTGCCTTGTAGCCATGCGGAGTCTCTCAGCCTTCGAAACCAAGGCGTCGGTCCTCCGGCGCACTGCCGGTTGTTTCACCTCTGTAGTCCACCAGCGCGCCGACATCCGATGTTCTTCTTTTACTTTATCCAACCTGAACCGTCCCCATTATTGAAGATGATTTGTCCTCAAAAAGCATGCCGAAGCCCGCCAACCAGAGAGTGCGTAAAACCCTAAACATCGTTTCTCGTGTGTGCCAGTGTGCTAGCAATTGTGCGAGCGATCGCCACCATGACCGTGAAGAGAGTATGAACAACGACACCCGGATCTCAGATTGCTTCGTCAAACGCGTTGGGATGCTATCGAGATAGATAGTGGAGGTGCGCCGAACGTTCGGCCATGTTACCCGGTGCCCACAGCCCCTCATCTGTCACTTGGTGGCCGACTATGTCGAAACTGGACAAGTTATAGTCTAGAACAGGCTGGCCCGCCAATCCTGAAATTGAGTCAATTTGGGTGCAGCATGGTTAGACATGGCGGGCTCATTTCCGGAATTTGTTGCGTGGAGTTGGCCGCAGAATTCGAGAAACGTAGAGGATGTTGTAGTGATGTAGTGTACTTCTTGTGGCACGAGACCAACTGGTCGAACCCAATGGTCTCTACTTGTAGCTTGTTGAGGGTTCGTTAATTTTCCGGGAACGACGCAGAAAAAGTCAGCGAATCTACGCACAGAAACGGCGTGGTACAAGATATGTGCGTGAATCACTTGTTGCATGCCTAGCTCCTATCTGTGTTCGTCGGCGCGTTGTTTCAAGAAGGGTGTGGGACCTTTCATTTGCAATGTTTTGCGATGAGGCATAGTAATATTTCGACAATCTTGGCTGAACGAAGTCACACAGTAACATATTTTGATCAACAAAAGTTTGACGTCATGTTGGATACCGTTGGTTGATGTGTAGAATCTGTTTTGTCACACATCCTCGGGTATTTTCTCAAGTTGCCTGGACGTAGTACCCGGCCGGACGCTCAGGTTGCTAAGCAACACCAACTTCAAGAAGATGATTTTTTTATGGTCATTGCCACATGTCTGCAATCTTCCATGAACGAGTGGGCATAGAAGGCAGGATCATTTTCTTCCCGACCCCCTCCAAGTTGTTCGTTGTTGATTACATCAAAATTTCGAAATTAATTTACTGGCAGTTAGCATGCTTGGATTGAAAAGTTGTCAAATCGATTTGTGTTCAATCCACGTATCACTGCCCTATCTAGTAACATTTTCAGTGTTCGATAGCGGAGAAGTAGACACCGGTCATTTTTTCGCGCATGTTGTTGCTGCGGATTGCAACACCTCCTCGGCCGTAGTTTGTTAGCTCCGTCCACCGGTCATTCGGGCGGAAGTGCTGGTATAACGGCATCCTGTATTCATGAAGGCGAGTCTGAGAAACAACCGTGCGGACGACCAGCACCATCTCGAGGAGTGCTGCCACTTCGGTTTCTTGCTTCCGTCGGCTGGACGCCTCCTCATCTTGGTTTCGCGTTTCGCGCGAATAAATTGTTTCTGATTAGCGCGACCCCTACCCACCGAATCGGAGCCGTACAGGTGCGTTGTAGCAGACAACGGTGTGCTCCAACAGAGGTTAGGCAAAAGAGAAAGGGTGTGGCCAACAACCTTCGCAAAGAATAAACCCGCAGCAGCTCTCGGCGGTCATTGCCGTCTTTTGGACAGAGGTGCAAGCAGAGGGCACGTTCCGCAGTACTGTGCGGTCGCGATTGACTGCGTGTTCGAAAATTTTCATACCATCAGAGAAGGACCACCCGTTTGAGATAAGAACACGGGATGTGTTGAGGTCTTTACAGTACATGGGGAGAAAAAAACTGCTGAATACTGGGCATATTTTGAGTCTACATAAGCCTGTACACTGAAACGTGAACAGTGATGCCAGCTGGTGCTAAGCACGTTCTTCACCGACCGGTTGCCATCCACGTGGAACGAACGACAGAGTACCTGTCTCCACGCTCGGACACACAAGTACGGTGGTGGCTTGCACGCAGCAGGCAAGCTAGGATGGCACTGTACCCTCGATATATAATCCGGATGAGAAAAGGAAGTGAAACAGCGGGTTTTCCATGTGTTGCAGGAATGCAGTTTAATTCAGGATGTGTTCAAAAGATAGACGACACAGCAGAGAGCACAAACCCATGGATCTTCAGGATCGGAACAATATGATAATGGACAAAGCATAAAAGACAGCGGTCTAAAATATCATGGCCGCTTTTCCGCTTGTTCGTATCATGGGGCCATCGTTTGCTTTCGATGAATACAGTCTTTACTAGACTTACAACATGTCGACTTGGTTTTGCTCACCGTAGATCAGCGGTGCAAGCGCGAAAAGCCGCACATGACTCAAAGGACAGCACACATGTAATTACCCTTGATCACCCAGCCTGCTGCTCTCAGCACCGGGAGCAGGGTACGGTGTCACAAACTGGGTGTTTCCTGCGATTTCCCCAAGTCTTGCTGCTCATGTTTCACGGGTGCTATCTCCCATTTTTGAGCCCGCCCTGTCGAAAGGTAGAGGAGCTCAACAACCATAACCGCAGCGGCGATAAGGGTCAGCATCATATACATGACAAATCCGAAAGGATTGTAGCGTGTCGGAAGGCCTATGTTGCTCTACCGTTGCGTGGTGCCGTGAACCTGTGGTCCTATCTCCTACGAAGAAAGGAGAGACAACCGTTTTGTTTCAACCGGATGCGGGAGATGTGGCACGCGTGTCCACCTGTGAACAGCACCCGAGCCCCCAATACCCACGCATACACCCCCCCAACAATGCAACCTCAACACTCAAGAAAAAGGCATGGAAGGATGTGCAGCTGCCCTATAATAGGGTTGAGGGAGCACCACCCTCCGCAAAGTCTGCTGCCCGCCAACCTTTCCCCCCCTGGGTCGGTTATGGACGTTTGTTGAGAGGCCTGTAGGAAACACGAGAGGGCAAAAGGCGGTTCTTATGAAAAGTAGGGCGTGCGGCACGTAAATTTATGCGCCGGCATGAACGATGACCCGCTGATCTGATGATGCCGGAGAACCGACTGGAACACTGGAGTTTGGCTTTCGCAACACGTGCAAAAATGTTTCATCGTTCAGACGATTTGACTTCATATTGCTCGTGGAAAAAATCCGTCAACAGTTGCAGGTCACGACAACAGGGTTGAGCGCGGCTGGCCACCCCGGAAAAATCGAAGTGTTGCTACACACTCTGGGCAGAATTGGATTATGGTAGCAAATAAAAGTAGACATTGGTGGGCGGTACCACAGCTGTAGTACGCTGGTTGGCGTATGTGGTAGAGGCTTGGTAGAGAAAACAAAAAGAGTGATTTATTATCACACACAGACGCCTGGACTGTCTGCACCTGACGGTTACAGTTAATCAGAACGCCTTCACAATACCGTATCAAACACATTCAGCAGAATAGAGTCGGTCTTGCACAGCAAACACCCCAACA
>CACKRE030000247.1:12688-37042 GCA_902602495.3 Ectocarpus sp. CCAP 1310/34 | reverse complement strand
GGGGGGGGGAGGGGGGTATGATCAATGTGTGCCGAAAGGGGAACTTGGACACACAATAAACAAAATCATTCAGCCGAAGATACTCGAAAACCAACAGCCCCTGTGGTTCATCAAGTAAGCAGGCGGGATGAAACGCTCCCATCTCATGTTGGCCGACGTGCCAAGTAGAATGCAAAACGAATCAGCCAGCAACGCTACCCTCTCGTCTCTCATCCCTGCCAAACAACAGCTCAAGAGCAGATTGGCCGACGAGCGTGCTGGGAAATGTCAGGCGCAGAGATGACCCACAAAAAGTAACGGTTCAGCGGCATCTTGTTCCTGCCGCTGCTTGCACCAAAGCATGAACTCTTCTGCAGGCGAGCCGAACCATTCCCCACCCCACGGAATCAATTTCTATTTGGCCGTATTCTCCGGGAGGGTTGTGGTGACCACGTCTCTCGTGTCGGTGCCGTCTACCACTTTGCTTGCGGCTGGCTCGTTACGCTGGCAGCAAAGCACAGGAGGAGGTGGCGGGGCACGCGGGTCTTTGGGGCTTTGTTCGCACCTTCCAGTCCAGTGAAAAGCTAAGCACCGCACTCCACTCTCGTGCCCCCGTAGCCGCCTTACCCATTCGCAGGCGGGCACCGAACGCACCCGGATCGTGCAGTCGAGGGACCTGAAAAAAAAAAGAAAATACCGCATAANCCGGGACGGAGCACGCCGGGTTCTCACCGGACCAGGCTCTCACATCACCAAGCGCGAAGCGCCGTGAGATATTCGGCGAGTCGCATGAAGGGTGCGCTGCATCCTGCTAAGGGTGTTCGGCATCTTGTGCTTACTTCCTTGCATACGGATGACAGCTGCGGATGACTTAATTTACTTTCTGGTGCTTTCATTTCCAGAGACAGTTAGAGCACTGTGTAACTGCCTCGAGGGTGCTTGACCAAATTAACACAACGTGGTGCGATCATCCCCCTTGCGCGGAGTGAGGGTTCTCCACCCCGCACAACATGATCTACTCGACCACCATTATGGTTACCGCCAAAAAAAAAAACGGAGGTAAAAAAAAAACGGTAACCTGGTTGCCGAGTTCACGAAGTGAATTGGCTTGTTTTACAACGTCGTTGCCAAGCGACGGAAACCCAACCTCGATGGCAAACACCGCGGGGTACGCGAAACCCTATGGGGTATGACGGTAAAAATAAACCTCAGGGTCATGCAACCCCATGGGGCAATATCTGTGCTACGTAGCCCTGATTTTCCAACAATTATGTATTTTGACTCTTTCGGTTGCGATAAACGTCGGTATATTCCGTTCCCGGCGACAAACTTAAGATTTACATGTGCTGTTCCTCTGATTCTCGTGCCCCGAGCTCCACCAAAGGTGCACCTGTATGCGTTCCTTTCTTTGGGGGTAGCGCTTGACCACCGACTTTCATTATTTTACCTTGAAAGTGTAGGAAAGAGGAGGTACCGGGAGAGGACGGAGCGGTTTTCTAACGTGGAAAAGAATCAAATCCACATTCCTCAATAACGAAGAAGGCTGCAACCAGCGAGTGGCCTGAGTCTCGCAACGGTAAAAAGCATCAGTCCCACGCTACTCTTGAATGTAATGAGCACATGTGCTGGCGACGATTTGCATGCTGGTGGCAGGAGCGTTCGGGAGGAAACTTGTCGCCGTTCATGGAAAACTCAGCGACGTGTCTCCTAGCTCCTCTCCTCGTCTTGAACTCCATTTTCGTGAGCATTTGATTGACACTGCTGTCTCTGACAAAGACGATACAGATCGCTTGGCGGATTGCTGATGTCGATGCGCTCGCACCGATGTTTGTATTTTGTTCTAAAAGACGTTTGGAACGGCGAAGAAGCCAAGGTTCCATCTCGACGTTATTTTGTTGTCTTTTAAAACCTCCCGGACCGTCTGCAAGTCCCGCTCTGATCCTAGCTTCCGAAGATAATACTCTGCTCGCGGTCCAAAAAATCTGTCACACGCAGTAGTTTGCGACAAAAACAAGACCCTGACAACAAGCGTTCACGCCGCCAAAAAGCTAAAGCTGAAAAATGATGCTCGAGCAACAAGAATAAAATCGTACATGCTCACGAAAATCGTCTCGACCCTCACCCTGTGGCCACCATATCACCCGCAGGAGAGGCAGCCAGACAGCGAATATCCCTCTGGTGGACTTCCGCGGCCTCCTCACCATCACGATCTCGCTCGTAGACGCTCTCCCCGGTTGAGGACCCCCTCTCGCGCTGCCACTTGTAGTTTGCACCAAAGCTCTCGGTTTCTCCCTCGCCAGAAGCGGCAGCGGCACCAGCAGCACCAGCCGTGCGGGCAGTACCAGCACCAGCAGCAACATCGAGGGCAGCAGCGGAAGTAGCACTACCACCATCACCAGCACCAGCCGCAACATCGACAGCACCAACAGCAGCGCTGGCATCGAAGCCACTGCTGTCGCGTTTCTGACAGGCACCCTCAACATTCCGCCAACGCCTCTGCCTCTGCTTCCACCTCTGCTGCTGGACAGTGACGACGGGAAGACGCTCCCCATCCAGGCTGAAGAGGGACAGCTCGGTGGTGCAGGTGATGGCGACGATGGGAGGGTTTGAAGCCACAACCTCCATGAGCACATCTTGCTTCCCTCTGCCCCAAGCGAGGGTTGAGTTAAGCGTTGCGGTCAGCGCAACAAATGCAAGGGGCAATATGTCGGGAGCGGCTTCACCCATCTCTCCCCAACAAGGCGAACATCTCTCCCCAACAAGGCGAACGCGCAAGACGAAACGTCAAAAGCTCTAACATGAACAGGACGCCATTGCCGGTGGAAAAGATGTGTGTATGTGGAGAGGGTGAACAACAAACAGGTGTTTGCAACCCACACGCGCTGGTCGGCCACTGATGGGGGGCGATTGGTTTGGACTTTCTGCTGATGAGTCAGTGGGTTTTCGATATCATCATACGATACAACTATTGGCGGCTCTCATGGCGCGACTTGATGAGGTACACGGAGCTGTGCGGATCCTTGGCCCGGTGATTAGGAAGGGCGCAAAGTTGTGCGCGGGAAGCGCTGTTCAGTTGTTGAAACGAGGGGGGGGGTGGCAGTCGTCTTGTGGACGAGGCCGCAACTTCTCTCCAATCATGGACGGGGCGGGGTAGCAGAGCCAAAGACGTTTTGTGTTTGACTCTAGACAAGGATGCACCAAGTTCAACTTCCGTCGCTTTCCAAACTGCTATGTCTCGTGCCATAGGAGGAAAAGGGGGAGCAAGAAATTACTGCGTTGGCGGCGGAGATCACACGCGGTGAGAAACGTTTCGTTTCGTGTTCCTTCCTTTTACCGACCAGTCCCCGCGCATGCCAGCCACTCCACCAGGCCAGAGCTAAATCGATCTCACCACCAACACCAGTACGGAACTCACCTCCGCTGTCCCTCGAACGAAAACCTTTCTGACGGCTTCCTGCACGTCACCAGGTCCCCCCTGAGCTGCGTCTTCCAGGTCTTCCGCTGCTGCCACGCACTTCCGGCTGGCGCGCCCAATCGCCGCTGCGCATCTCCTGATCCGGAGACGACACCCCCTGCTACGTCTCCCGACGGCAGTTTCGGAGTAGCACCAGGCACGTCTTCGCGTGGACCGGCACCGGTGCCCCCAGCGACGCCTTCGTAAGCGGAAACCCCGCGACCGGGTGATGATCGCGCTCGTTTTCGGGCGAAATAGCTCCCCGGCTCCGCTGCCAGTGCTTCCGGGGGGTGGGGCGGCGGCCCGACAGGCCTTGCGTCAGGACGGTGTAGTTGGCGAACGCTGTGGACTGTGGTAGTCCTTGGTAAGACCGGTTCGTACGGCTGACGAATACCTCGTCGGTCGGTGGCGTTGCAGCGAGGTGGGGATTGGAGAAACGCGTCCAGGGGGTCGTCGACTGCGGCCAGCGTAGCGTAAAGCCTGCGGTTCCCCAACCCCCGCCGTGAGATTCAAGAACGCGAACGTTATGACGAGGGTTAGACATGTGGACCCACAGGGCAGAAAAACATGGAACAATGTTGAACAACGATCCGCTGTCGCAGGAGGTAGAACATGGTAAGAGCCATGCGGGCTGCAAAAAAGCCTTGTCGGAGAGAGGACGCCCAACACAACACACCACTTTTCCAAGAGTCGCGGGTGGAACATGATCAAACGTATTTTTGGAGAGATTACGCCCCACGCAACAACTTTCGGGGCAGACGCCAGTATGTAACAAAGTCGAACAACCCTTTGCTGCCGCAGGTGGAACATGATAGAACTATGTGGGCTTGAAAAAAGTCTTCTCGGAGAGAGCACGCTCCACGTAACAACTTTCCAAAACACAGACGCTCGTATGGTATGTAACAAAGTCGAACAACGCCCCCGCTATGGCAGTGGAACATGATAGAGCTACATAAATGGGTTAATAAAAAATATTTTCGGAGAGAGTACGCCCCACGCAATAACTTTCCACGAGACAGACGTCAATATGGAACAAAGTCGAGTAACCCTATGTTGTCGCATGTGGAACCTGATAGAGCTGTGTGGGCATCAAAAAAGGGTTCTCGGAGACAGCACGCTCCGCACAGCACAAATCCAAGAAACAGATGCCAGTAGACGTCGACGATGAGGTCCCAACCTGCCGAAAAGCTGCCCGTCCAGGGCAGGGGAGGCAAGGGTGTCTCGCAAACTGACGCAGCACGTGGACAACGTGAGCGAGGACCTCAAGCCCGCCGCCACTCCAACCAACGACAGCATCTCGCCCTGACAATGTCACCAGATAGGCACGGAGGGAGCAAATGCGTGACTTTCGATCCGCGGGGTATCGGCAGCAGCGGCAACACAAGCAATAAATCACAGCTGTTGGTCTCTTGTGCTTCTTTCTCCGCCACTGCTGTACATCGCTGCCGTGTGTCAGACATAAGGTACCGGGTGATGGGCTGTAGCAGTGCAGAAGGGGTAGGCCATATCTGGCATCTTGGTTCCGTAGTCGAATACCCTTTCTCCACCCCACGGCATTACTGCTGTGCACCACTTCTCCATCTGAAGTTCTCGCGTATGACTCTTCCTGCCTTCGCTGTATCTCGCCTTGCTGCGGGGAAAGCATCTTGTATCCACACTCCTGCACGCGAAACCTGTAGCAGCCGATGCGGCTTCGTGCACACAAAACAAAGTCCCTCACCTTATTTCTTTGCCACAATTTGATAGTTTGCACAAGTCGCCCCGTGTAAGGCCGGTGAAATGGCGTGACACGGATGAAATATTCAAATTGTCTCATGCTCTGAAAACGTGCCGGGTGCCCGGTATGTAGCCGGCCAAATCCCTTCGCACCTGCGAGACCGACAACAGGGTCCACTGCCGTGGCTGACACGCACCATTAATCTTGCTCCAGAAGTATATGTGCACGGTAGCACAGAGCAGTCATCTACCTGACTGCCTCCGTGTCCGTCTTGGCACTCTCCACAAAGAAAGCGCTCCGATCGCCGACCACGGCACATCATTGTCTTCCCATCCGCTCTGCACTACACACAATATAGACCTGTACAACGCCGCAGTCCTCCCTACACATGGCAATGCGTTCTCGTTACGCGAAGAGACTGCATGGACAACCATGACCAACAATAAAATGACGTGTCCAGTTCCCATTGCATCCTATCGCAAGGTCCACCACCGTTCAAAACCAGAATATTTCAGAGCCTTCATTAGCCCTGGTACAGTACCGCACCTTTGAGCACATGTCGGGTCCCATTCTAGCGGAGACACAAAATTTACAACTTGCTGCTGGTGTGGAGAGGCTACCACCGGTGTTGGTGCTAAACGAACAAACAACTGCTAGTATTCTCCAGCCTGTGGACATATGTGTAATGTACATAAGTACCTCGAGATATTGGAGTCCGTAGGAGCAAGTCGGAGAAACTTCTGGTAGCGTCGGTGCCCGGCTCGGGGCGTGCGCCATATTCTCTGGCGGTTGGCTCCGTTACAGAGTCACAGTCGCGCCGGCAAGTCGTCCGTGAGGTATGTAGTCTAGGCTAGATACAGAACTCCGCAATATGCAACCGGGAGGCACCTTGTTGCGCACACACACTTGCAACCTCTTCGAACGTGATGGAGACGACTGAAAACTGGATCAATTCATGGAGGATGGACCCAGAGCTGTCCGGAACCCGCCCTTGATCACACTGCGTGGACTGCACGCATCGCTCATGCACTTCAAATGCTCATCAACGCTTGTTCGGGGGGGCTCGCTGTATTGGATTTTCAATTCCAAATACAGTACCTATTTGCTGCGCTTGGGCAGTCTGCGAGCCCCCTCGTGACATTCCGCAAGCTGCTCCGCAGTCCGTCTCTCCCTGCTCCGTTGACCACCTTTATTAAAGTCCGACTGCGCCAGGAGCACATTGAGCACATTCGTGAGACAGGTGAGCACACCTGCTACCATGTGCACCATTTTCTTGTCCTAAGTTGCGAGAGAGACTATCGATACTCTGTCGTTCCGGTAGCGGTATTGGCAACGGTTTCCGGCTCAGCAAAAGCGGGAGGAGCACGGCGACGTGTATCGGGGCAGAGGGGCATTGAGCAGAAAAGAACTCCGTGCGTAGTGTTGTTACGCGCATAGACAAACAAAGAGAGTAAAGAAGGCGTTGCCAGGAAAGATCTAGGAAAACATGCACACCAACACCTGTATGACGGAGTATACCACCCCCTGCGTTGCTGTTGTTTTTCCGTTACGCTAACTGGCTGTCTACACATAGAACGTGTTGTCAAGAGCTTTCCGATAATGCGATTGTGCTTTGCTAGTGTGTCCTCCTCGTTAGAAAAGGGTTGACCTTCAAACTTGCCCTGACAGAGGGGTGTGCAACGCTCAGTTTCACTCACAGACGACGATACCCGCAACAGGTGTATCCCACAATACGGTAAACTGCTGTAGATGCTCTCGAAGGAATGTCGAAACGGAACCAATGAATGGACTCCGGCCAAATGCCCACTTTTGTGCGTGTTGGCCTGGCGTGTTGGCCTGGCAGGGCGGAGATATGAGGAGGTCGAATCCCGGGCAATTGTAGCTTCTGTTGAGAAGCACGATGACCACTGTAGACCACTTACAGGCAGCGCTGGTTAGTGGTCAAGTTGATCATCGTGCTTCTTAGCAACAACCTGAATGACTCGATACCTACGGGCATCCTCGCGACTATGTTCATCCTCGCGGACATGCGTGCGTCTGGAGTGAGATAACACTTGTTAAGCTGAATCCAGGATGAGCGGCACAGCAGAGAAGCCAACAGCACTGCTCTCACTTGGTGTTCCATGTATGTATGCATGTGTGCACCATGGTAGTTCGCCTCGCCCAAAGTCCTCAAGCCCTTTCCTACAACATTGTTGTTACGCCGCACCGCAGCACGCGTACGCAGGCGGTCTCCCAAGGCAACGTATGATAGAGCGATAGCAGGAGCTTGTCCCGTCGCCCGTCCTGTCCTCTACTGTCCGCAGCGGGTCAGCAGGAGCGCCGGTGGACCATGTTCGATTGGTTCAGAGAAAAAAAGGAAGCCGAGAAGGATCCCTGTTTGGAGGCCATGGGCGCCTACGTGAGGTTAGTGAGTTCAGGCACAGTCACCGCCCGTAGTCCGCGACGAGAGGTCTACTTTGGAATCACTTCGTCCAATGCTTGGCAGAAGATCAAACGTCGATGAGTTCCCATGATTGCACAACCGTACATTGTCCCTCCAGCGGCATCTGCGGCGATGGTACCCACTACGCACTGCTGTCCCTCGTTCAGTCAGCGTTACCAGCAGGTTTGGGAGCGTCCAACGCTCTATCGGCAATGATGTCATCTGCAGTATCCCCGTCCTTGTTGCCAGTAGCCTCGCTCACAAGTTTCACCAACGCCGTACATGCGCAGACGTCCGTGCTACCAGTTGAACACTCGTGGCAACAACGGCGGAAACAGCCTTTTTTTTTCTCGTTGCTGATGACCTGTGTGTCCTAGCCAGCACAACTGAGCTGCCTTCGCTACTCATCCTTCCGTCCGTTCTCGTATTGTAGCTGATTGTTATTTCCTTGCGCGGTGAGGGTACCATCGTACAGGTGCGTGGAAGGCAAGGCCGACGGACTACGGGACGGGGACGAGTGTACCGCAGAGGTCGAAGCGTACAAAAAGTGCCGCCAGCTGGTCAGGGAAGCAAAGAAGCTTGCAAAGGCCGATGCCGCCGTCCCTGCTGCTGGTGGTACAACAGCGGATGATGGCGACAAACAGCAGCCGCGATAGCACAGCGCATGGTGTTATGTCCGTGAGGTTGGCACCACCGTCGCCTGTAGCTTTAGTAGGTCCTCAGTGGGTGTCACCACCGTTGCCTGTAGTTAAAGGAGGTCCTCAGTGGGTAGTCGGGAAAGTTTGCGGCGAGGATGTTTGGAAGGCTGGTGGAAGGCTGGGAACGGTATTAATAACCTTCGTCTCTAGTTCAAACTGGAGCTGCAGTGTGTTATCTTTGCTCCGCGCTAATCTTGCAGGCGGTGCACTACCTTCGCCGTTCGCGACCTCTCGCCGCAGCAGTTGACTTGATGCCGAATCAAGCGGTGTCGGCAGTCTAGTACGCCAAGCTTGGGGCTGCGAAAGACTATTAATAACATGACGAAGGGAGACTGCAGCTCCACCGTTGACGTTGCTTTCGGGGGCGCGAGTCACAAGCACGTTGCACAATCGATTGGCGCCGTCTCTCGCCTAAGCTTGACTTCATGTTTCTGAGCTCGTGAGCTCTATGCACGGGCTTTGGCGGACATTGAGTGGTTTCAATATTTTCTGAAGAGTTGTCTCTTCATGTGTCCACGGTCCATGCCCATTAATCTACCTTTCGGAGGGCGGGTCTCCCTCGCTCTGCTCCTCCCAAAGTTGAGCACTTTTTACTAAACACCACGGGAGGTTAACGAGGCCATGTTCTCTAAACGTCGTCTTTCGTGCACAGGGAATCAAAGCTACCACGAGGCCAAAAATCTCTAAATGCAAAGTCCGTAATCCCTCCCTACACAGGTACCGATCCTGTTCTAGGTGCCTTGGTTACACTCGACCGTCGCCGCTGTTGAGTCCGAGTCCGCTGTTGCGTTTTGCTTCGTGGACTGTTTGCGCTCTTCCTGAGCTTGGGATCGCGGCTCAGGAAGTCCCGAGGGATGGCTTTGAACACCTGCGCACGGAACGCCGACGTTCGTATTCCGATAGAGATGTGCGTAAGCAAACAACAAGGAGACACGACAAACTGTAATTTGTTTGAAGAGTTAGATGGTCTAACTACAGCAACTGCCTCGGCAAAGCAATCGCTGATCGTATGCGAAAATTGTGCATTGGAAACTACAAAAGGCACTTTTCTTCCTGCGGCGATGTATTCGTAGAGTTTGCTGTGCCTACAATATTGCTGGAATAGCATAGGAATGGCTTCAATGGATGCCTCAGGGGGTTGTTCCTGGTAGAGGGACGTTCGAACGTATACAAGCAGCATGATGGCTGGTCTACACGCATGTTTTTCATCTTATGGTCTACTCTGCATCGACTGCACACGTGCCTCAGGGCCTCTGCCAACTCATGGAACGCGGCATAAATAACGGTAGTTTGAGGAAGACCAGAGAATTCCGACAGCTTCACAAAAAAAGACACAAAAACAGCAAGCACCCACGGTATCACAGCCAGCCCAAGCATCTCACCGCCGCTCCGAGAGCATTCTGTCCTTCTGGATTTCTCAGGCACCCCACAACGACGGGCACGCCGTAATCGCGTTTGAGACTGACCACCTTGTCCGCGTGTGCGAGGGCCACTTTCCTGATGGCTTCCCCTGATTCGAATGCCTCTTTCGGTTTGGTGTCGTCGTTGGCATCGTCATCCTCATCGCTAGACGGCGCCGCTTCCGACGGCACGTTGGCGACGTACACGACGGGTTTGGGGGTCAGGAACCCAATCTCCTGCGTCGGTGCGAGGTAGCGGCGGTCGCACCATGATGCAAAGTGGGGAAAGACGGCCGTGCACGCTTGAGCAGTTGTGGGAATAGGCGGCATGGCGAAGCGAAGTGAGTCGTGAACTGCCGATATGTAGCCTGTGGGGTTCGTCCATGATGGAGTTGACAGTCCGCCAAGTGTCGGGCTCGGTATCAACAACAAGTTAAAGAGTCCAGACGGCTATCAAACTAGCGAAAACTCCAAGGGAGTGTTCGGTGCGGTACGTACCGACGTAACCGCCGGTATTTCCGCCGGTATATACCCTACCGAGCGTCTCGGTACCCTTCGGTATTGCCCTCCATACCTACCGAAAACCCCGGTACGCCTCGGTATGGCCCATACCTACCGGAACTTCCCGGTGCGCCTCGGTATGGACCTCCATACCCACAGAAAATGCCCGGTACGCATCGGTACAGCCCTCCATAACCTACCGAGCGTACCCGTCCCGTACCGAACACACCCTTGGAACATTCTTTCATCAGCTAGGCTGACTCGTTTGGTCACCGGCCACGCGAGCAGGGCCTCGTCCCTGTTTCGGCTGTCAAACGGGGCAAGATAGCCCTCGCTCATACCTCAATCGCCGCCCTCCGCTTGCTCCTGTAAAGCGTCGTGCCGTTCTTTCCCGGCTCGTCGCGTAAGCAGCTGTTTCGGAACCCGGTTCCAACGGGCTCCAGCACGCCACCACTGGCGTAGGCGTCTTCCAGCAGCGGTGTCACCAACGCGATGGCGGCCTTTTCGTTCAAGGCGCGGTTCCGGTTCCGCCAGAACCACTTCGTGTGATTCGTTCTTCGTACGCATGACGCGAGGTGTTGGCGGGGGGCAGCAGAAGAACGATAGGTTACAAAAGAAGCGATGATGTTGAAGCCATACGCAAATCTTGCACGGATGTGTCGCCAGAGTGGCTGCGGAAAATGTACTTGTGCCGCGTTCTGCTCCACCCCCCCCAGGATAACCCACCGGTTGCACGAGGGTTGATTGTACCCATTCCCAACCGAATTCCGATACGAAAACGTCCGGATCGAACACGGTGTCGATTCCGTCGAGCCAACTGCACGCCATTCCTGCACTTACAAGGACTGCACGTACTCTACCGCGCTCTATCGTTGTGTCAATTGCATGGCAGCGAGGGTTTTCCGACTTACTTGTGCCTCTCCTCGATAAACTGAAGGTCGGCGTAGGCCATTTCAGCCCTCGTTTCCTTGATGTCCTCCAGCGGCGTTGGGGAAAGCGGCCAGTCGATTTCTTCCTCTACTTCCTCACCATCCCCGCCCCCCTGTTTAACCCCCCCTCCCAGATTCGACAGCAGTTGTGTTGCGGGTGCCTCGTCAACCTCGTCACCCGGTCGGTCTTCCTCCCTCCCTGCCCCCCTCCAGGGTTTGAACGGCTTCGGCTCGAACAGATCGAAGCACCGTACCACGTGTACGAGGAGGTCACAGTGCCGTAGAAGGCTCAACTTTCGCTCGCCCTTGCCCTTCATCTCCGACAAACACATGTTTCCCGCGTCCACAAGCTTAATTTTCGCGTTGCCCTTGTGGTGCTTCGCGACCTGTTACGCAGAGTTCAGGAGCAACGTGATCAATTTCAGGCGCTCGGCATTCGTTAGTATTGAAGGTCTACTTGTCTTAACTCATCGCAAGAATGGAGGGTTGCCACACATCGTACATGGAATGAAAAACCACACACATCTTTATCTTTGTCAAGATATGTAGAATATCCTAGCAGAACAAACAGGGAGAGAGCCGGCATCAATTACGCACAGCACGCTACAGGAGAAGGGCTTGTTTTCACACAAACTTGAACTCTATCAAGCGATATATCGATCATACTGATGTGCGCTATCTTTTTCAGCCACATGCGCGAGTGTAACCGTTGGCTATTCGCAACTCTATTCGCAAGTCACTACAATACCAAATGAGTATGGGCAACCTGGTTGATCCCACACCATGATATATATATATATGCCTAGGAATGCTGCAAGACAGACCAACACCGCCTTTGGGGGCCTTCGTGTTTACGGGCCCAAGTGCTGTACCTGGAACTCCGTTGCAATTCACTACTTGCTCCCTTTATCTTGTTGACGACATCATGATACAAACGGGAAAAAAACTGCTGTATGGGACTGACGACATTCTGGTACACACAAACATCTGCTGGTTGGGTGGGGGTTGGCGCTTATGCGTCCGGCCAACTGTTGTACCTTTAACTCTGTCGCAAGTCACTACTATCGCTCCCTTCTACCTTGTTCACCACGTCATGATAAAACGGAATACTGCTGTAGGACAGACCACATACGCTGTAGGACAGAAGACACGCTGCTGTAGGACAGTGCTGGGTGGCGGTTACGAGTCCGACTGTTCCTGTAGACTACACCTTGAACTCCGTCGCCCGTTTGAGGTAGGCTTCCACCGCCCCGAGCGCCTGAGCTCGTCCAGCACCATTCGTCCCAACAAATCCGATGTACAACGATTCAGGGTCCTCCTGCTGCAGCTTTATCAGGCGACGACCCGAGCACGCGTACCTCTCTCGGAAGTAAGCCCGTCTCTCGCGCTTGGCCTTTCGTTTGGCCTTCTCGGAGAGGATCACCGGCGCGTTGCTCTTCTCAAGGTTGCGTTGCCTGGCAATCACGGTCTTCAGGCGGTTTGATCTCCCCATCATGAGCACTCTGCTGTTCTTACTACCTTCGTCTCTACTGGCGACACGAGTCCAGCACCAGCGCGCGGGCCTGTATGAGTTGGGGATGAGTGCTCTAGTTGATGAAGTCAACCTGCCGTCTGAGCAAGCCGCTGGAGGAGCGGTCGAGTCTCCAGCGCTGAGTCGGACCGCTGTTTGGAAGGCAAGAGCAACCGCGGCGAAGCAAAGCATCACCAAGATCTCGATGGAAACGAATCGGCAGCGCTTCATCTTCTCACAAGACCGCAGCCGCGCGGTTAGCAGGAGATCGTCAGGCCGCGGTGCGCTGGGCAGCGCAGGAGGAGGGACAGAGGAGCGGACGTAAAAAACGTGCGACGACGGGACTGTACAATAGATGACATGCGAAATACGTGCAACTCCGAACAATTGCGCCGCGTTTTTCCGGGTGTCGTATCGTGTGGGTGGTTCAGGCAACCAACTCCACAGCTGCTGTGCGCTTGTCCGCTCTGACAGAGCACCAACGATCTGGGACTCTGCACGGGACGTTATTCTCGCCTAGAACATAGCCGGGGGTCGCCGGGGGGTGTCCTGCGGAGCATGGACGACAGATATGGAATTGGCCAGAAGGGCCTCAACACCACGGGTGGCAGCAATCGATTCAAGTTTCAGGGCAAGCAGGCGAGGGCGAAGCGCATCGATGTGGACGTGGCCCACAAGGTTCGCGCCGAGGGGTTCCTCGACGCCGACAAAGCGCAGAACCCGGAGGTGGAGGGCGGCTCCTTCTTCCAGCAGGAGCTTGACCGAAGCAAGGAGCTGAACGTCACGCCACCGTTCAAGCGCTTCTACTACAAGGTGGGTTGCATGTGGTGTATGGCAAAGAGGCCCGGTGGCTGCTGTTCAGTGTTGTTGCTGCTGCTGCTGCTGCTGCTGCTGCTGTAGCTGCTGCTCCTGTAGCTTCTTCTTCTGTAGCTGCTGCTGCTGTAGCTGCTGCTGCTGTAGCTGCTGTGTTGCTGCTGCTGCATTGTACAGCTTCTCCCAGTTCGTCATGCGATCCCTCTTTCTTCGTTGTCGTTGCCGCCGCTGCGACACCAAGCCGTACAACTGCTGCGTAGCGGAGAGAGAGGCGACATGCATGTACAGCTGCAGTCCGACACAGCAAGTTGCTTGTCTGCAACATCCTCTCACGTAAGAGCTTGTCTTCCCAGAGTCATCGCGCAGCAGTTGAGTCTCTCGCGTGCTCTCAAGCTTGTCCTCATCAGGCCACGAACCACCTCTCCTGCTGCCGTACGACAGGTCTGGCCTTTGGTCCAATCTCTGCCGGAGCTCCTGCACCATGCCCCGGCGGTGGTTGACATGCTGCTGGCCTTGCTGGAGGACCCTGTTGTGGTGACTCAGGTGAGGCCAAAACCACCCGCTGCTTCGGCACTTTTTGCGTTTCCATGCATGGTCGCATCCTGTAACACCCGCTTTCCGCAGGGTGTGCATGTGCTGCCATGGGGCGGACCACAAGGTGCGACATCCCCCTACAAGAACCGATGGTCAAAGCTCGACTATGATGCTCCACGACGAAGAGGGTGCCAAAAGGCAAATGGCCTGCACACGTTTTTGGAGAGCTCTCGACAACGAGACAGTTCCAAAGCTGCCATAACCAACACCGTCATTGTAGTTTGCTGCAGAGCAATCGTGATTTGAAAATCGGTCCAGGGGGGTGGTAGCTTCTGCTATTTAGGGCACCTTGACTGATGGCGCATCAGATACGCCGGACAGGTGCACAGCGTACAACATGTCCTTTCGCGGGCAGTTGGGTACCCCATCAGCACCACCTCTCGCAGGCACTCCGCAAAGTTGCTGTCATTCACCAGAGTCGGGTTTCGGGACAGCTGCAGCGATGCCGTGTTTTGAAAATGCCCCCGTTGCAGCATTTGACAAACTACGCACGTTCGAGGGCGGATTGTTCGTACCGTGTGGTACGTAGTTTGCTGCACGTTTTGTACCGCACGTGATGTGCTATGTGCAGTGTACGCCTCACCGGGGCGCTGCTAGCTTGAAAGGCGCCTTGTGTTGAAGCCGTTCGTTGCTCAACTTGCTCCGTGGTATGCTGTCTAGTCATTGGCATCGCAAAGCCAACCAACAGCGCCTCGTGTGCCTCCCTCTCTTCCCTCCTCACCGCAGCCATGGTGGCAGCACTTTTTGGTTTCGCCCCAGCTCCCATCCGGTTTTGATTCTCTTGACCTGATAAACACCTGGTACAAAAAAAAATCATCACACCTCCCTGCCCTACCGCTCTTCCTCCACTAAGTCAGGCCGGAGAGGAGACCCTCCAGCTGCTATCGGTCCTAGCACGCGACCTCCAGAGCTCCTTCTTCCCGCACTTCCCGCGGGTGTCCACCGCTCTCATCGGGCTCATAGCGTCCCCCGACGTCTCCCCCGAGATCTGCGGCCGGGTCCTCCGCTGCCTCGGCTTCCTCCTCAAGTTCGTGGCCCGCCCCCTGTCTAAGGATATGGCTGCCGTGAGGGCGCTCTACTCCCCGCTCCTGGGGCACAAGAGAGACTTCGCGAGGAAGATGGCGGCGCAGACGCTGGCGCCCGCGGTGCGGCGACTGAAGCCGAAGGCCATGCGGCGGCACGCGAAGCAGCTGGTCGGGGCTCTCGCGGCTGGGAGCGTCGAGGCTGCTGCGGGCGCGGAGGCGGGGGCGAGGAGGCTGAGGGCGGACACGTTGGACGGGTGCAGCCAGCTTCTGTTCTTCTCTGCGAAGGGGGTACACGGACGAACACATTCTCAGGTAGGGGTGGGTGGGAGCACGCACAGAAGCAAGTAGGAGGATGGACGCGATTGAGAAATAGTAGTTTCGTTAAACAGCAAAACCCAGTATGCTGCTATTTTTTTTGCGGCCTTATTTGTTGTTGCCCTTTGTCGTTGCGCCCAGGCTCCCGTGTTGCTGAGAGTCCTGCTGGACTCTCTTCTGCCGCCAAAGCTATCGGACACAAACGCACGTCCTCCAGGGGAACGGGCGGGAGGGGAGGACAACCACAGTCGGCGAAAGGAGCTGGAAAGGGGTTGGTGCTTCGAGCTGGCAAGCGCTGTCCTCGCCCTCCTCGTCGAGCACGTCCGCTCCCCCCACAGCGCGGAGCTGTGGCTGGAGCTGCACTACGGCCTTGGCACCGCCGCGGCGCGGCACCGGGCCTCGCTGCCGCTCCGCCCCCCGCCTACCGGCGGCAGCGGCGACCAAGAAGAGAGCGCGGAGTGCGCCGCCGTCCGCCGCACGGCAGACCTCCTCTCCCAGGCGGTGGGCCACATGGGCGGCATCCTCCTGCGAGAGGAGGCCATCGGCGTGAAGCAGGCGGCGCTGCTCGCCGAGGCCCTGGCGGAGCTGACGTCTCCGGAGTTCTTCTGGCAGCCGGGGACCTCCCCCGGGTGTAGGAGGGCCGTGGTCGAGCTCCTGGCCGTTTCCTTGTGCGGCCTGCACAAGCAGCAGCGCCTCGTAACGGTAATGCCGAGGGTGATCCGGGCGGCGGCGGCGGCGGCGTCGGCCGCCCCCCCAGTCCCTGTAGACGGGGAGCGTAGGGCAGACGACAGCACCACAGCGGCGGTAGAGTCTCTGGTAGCCGTAGACACCCACCCTGCGCTGGCGCTGTCGCGGTCCCTTCTTGGTGGAGTCGGTGCCGAGCGCACGGAGAACAAGCCCCCGCCCATGCGCGTGACCCGCGCGGTCGCCCTCCCCCCCCTTTTGGAAGCGTGCTCGGGGCCTCTGTCCGGGCAGGCGGGGGTCGCCCTCGAGGTGCTGGTGCGAGTGATTCACGGCACTG
Source organism: Ectocarpus sp. CCAP 1310/34 (assembly GCA_902602495.3). Taxonomy (NCBI): domain Eukaryota; class Phaeophyceae; order Ectocarpales; family Ectocarpaceae; genus Ectocarpus; species Ectocarpus sp. CCAP 1310/34. The sequence goes on along the minus strand of CACKRE030000247.1, from coordinate 20,661 downwards.
GGGTGGGGCTGGTGTTTGCAGGAGACAAGGTCAGTGGCATCGGGGCAGGGAGACGCGCGGAAGTCTGCCGGGATGACGATCTAAGCGAGATGGAGGAGGAGGAGGAGCAGGAGGAGGAGGGGGGGTGGGTCGTCGGAGCGCTGGCTTCCGTGGTCGGGGCGGAAGGCCCTGGGTGTTTGCCCGTAGGGGTTGCTGACGGACACAAGGTGTGTTTGGTGACGCGACGTGTGCCTCTCCCGGCGAGTGGTGTGCGGAGACCCCAAGAGTAGAGCTCTGGCCGAGAGTCAAAGGGATTTGTGTTACAAAGGCTTGCTAACCTTGCCGTTTTGTGGTGCACCCAACTTTTGGTGCCAGACTTGGATCGTACCCCGTGCCTCAAGCGTTAAAGTAGTTCCGTTCTGTCCGCTGTGTGTGCTTTTGCTCTCTGCTACACGCCGAGGTGTGCAATTGCAACCCCTTCAAGTTGAGCCAATTTGTTTTGGTCCCACATTTCGTTCTTGCTACTTCGTGTTTTTGCTCTCGGTGCTACATGCCGAAGCCTGCAACCCCCTCCCCCCCCCTGTCCTCCTCCGTGTTGCTGGTGTCACAGCTAGTGGATGTCTGCTGCGCCAGCGTGGAGCTCGCGACGACGTCATTGAAAGGCTCTCATTCCAGGTACGTACCACACATTTGTTTTTTCGTGAGCAACACCACAGGTGGATCACTTGCGTGTTACCAGTTGTTTGCATCTGACGCCTTCTCCGAGTACAGTTTTATTCTTGCAGACACTCATACCGCTTTCATACGGACACCGTTGCTGCTGCGCGCGGTGCACAATCTACCTTTTTAAACGGCGACACCGGCTTCCCGATGCCGATTAGCGGTGCCCACACAACCTCACACGAACTTGAACAAGACCGCCTCCACTCTATCCCCCCGCACTGTCGACGACAACAGCAGCAGCAGCTCGCCATCGGCACACGGTGTCCTTCCCGCGGAAGCCTCGCGGGCCGTGGCCGCCCTCCGCTGCCTCCCCGTCCTCGTGGGAAGCTTCGCGGCGACCGCAAGCACCAGGCGGGAGGCGGCCGAACCGCCGCTTCGCGCCATCGACGCGCTCTTAGCCGCGTGCTCGACTGCACTCGACGGCACCGACGCCGGCTCGGAGAACCCAACGCCCTCTGCAGTTGCCCAGGGTACAGGTACGCCGGCGGCAGACCCCGTCAGCGGTAGCGGCCGTAAGCGCCGCAAGCGTGGTAAGGGTAAGAGCGGCGGCGGCGCGGCCGCCGCCGCCGGTACGGCTTTGGAGGGATCAAGTGGTGTTGGTAGTGATGGCGGCGGCGGGGGCGGTGGGGGCGGCGATCAAGCCGGCGGAGAGGGGCGTGGCGACGAGTTCAAGGTGCTGCGAGCGTACACCCTGGAGGCTGGAGTGGGCCTGTGCTGCTTGCTGCCGGGGGGGGACAAGGGGTCGGCGCGGAAGGAGACGCTTGAGAGACTGGTGGGGTGGCATGGAAGGTAGGAGATGGGATTATCGGAGCGCGGGTTGGGTTCTCCTCGGTGTAAAATGTGGAACAGAGCTACAACAGGGTAGATTTATTGGCACCGCACACAATTGTTTGGTGTGTAGGAAAAAAGTGTTGGCACGACGTGCATGCGCGTGGTCGTTCCTTGTGGATGCGGTTGTGTGCATTTGTTTGTCCCTCCTTAAGGCACGGACGCTACAGTAGTGCATGTTTCGGAAGGAAACGATATAACTTGAACAAGCACACGGCGGTGTAAGGAGACAAGATGCTGGACGATATCGTACCAGATGGTGTGTTGTAGATTTCGACCAGAAACCTGAAGTGCCGCGACACAGCAGTGACACTTTGGTATCTCAATCCTAGATCCACGTCTTTCTCAACCACCTACACCCCACCCTCCACACGTCTGTGCACCCTAACAAAAATCACCAGGGCCATGGAGTGGCTGAGGGCCTGCCCTTCCTCCATCTCAACCCTCCGCGCGGTGGCTCTTCTTCTCCGCGCCATCCGCGCCGCCGCGGGCGGCGACGGCGCTCCCCCCCCCTGCCTCTCGGCGGACGCCTCCTTACCGATCATCTCCCTTCTCGAGCCCAACCTGGCCTCGGAGAGCCGCCTTATCCGCCTTTCCACGGTACGGGTACTGGCACGGTACGACCCGCTTCCCCTGACGGAAGAACCCGCAGCAGCAGGAGGAGGCTTGCCGCGGCAAAGCCAGGGCGAGTCCAGCTTTCTCGAGCTGGCGGAGGCGGTAGAGGCGCTCCCGGTGTCCGTTGCCGCAGAGCGGGACCTCATGTGGAGGCTGGGTCAGCTGGAGGTGCTGGGCCGTTCGGGCCGGCTGCCCCGCCCGTATGCCCGCCTGCTTGCCACCCACGCCCTCGGCCTGCTGCGGGTAAAGTTCTCGGCCGTGTGGCCGCGGGCCGTGGCGATAGTATCGGCGCTTTACAGGAGGTCCCACCAGCGCGAGGTGGTGTGGGAGCCGGTGCGAGCGGCCCTCCGCAAGGTTATGCCGCCGCCGGCCACGCGCCAGGAGGTGGCGGCCGCGCTTGAGGAGCAACAGCGGGCTGTTCTTGTGACCAGGCTCGAGGAAAATCAGCAACAACGTGACGACGCAGCAGCAGCAGCAGCAGCAGCAGCAGCAGGGGATCAGTCCAAAGAGACCGCTGCTGAAATCAGAGCTGCTGCTGGGCCTACCAAAGGCCCTGAAAACGGCGACGATGAGTGTAGCAACGACGTCGAGCCGGTAAATCATCATCCGCAGCAGCCGAGACCCTCCTCCGGGCTGCGAGCGGCGACACCCCCGCCGAAGCCCTGGGTCCCCAGACTCCTGCCCCACGCGGCGGCGCTTGACGGGGGCCCCGCGGAGGAGATGGACCTACCCGTGGCGTTGCAGGGCGTCTTCCGGGACGAGACCGTCAGGACCGGGCTCCAGCCGGAATCGGGCGAGGTGCCGCTGTGGGCGAGCACCGACGCCGATTCGGCGTTCGCGCAGGTGATTTGGCTCGGTGCCAAGTATGCCATCTTCCGTCGTCCTTTTTCGACGTTTTTTAGGTGTTGTGGTTCAAATGCTTCTTCTGCTGCCGAGATGTGATGGTGGACTTGTTTGTACGCAGTCTGAGTTTGACGTCTCTCGACGTGCTTTTTTTTCGTTTGTCCAGATTTTTTTTCTGCTGCCGACGAATGATCGCAGCAGTGTTTGTCAGGGAGTATCGTACTTGTTTTTTGTTCAGGCGTGATCACCGAGTGAGAGTGCTCCAAAGGTGTGACCGTTTTGTGACTAGTTGATGCCGATCGCCTGTTACTTTGTCTAGAACGCGTGACCATTTTCCGATACCTGTCGTCTATTCTGCACCCCCACTCCACACCCAACATGCAAAAACACGAGTGCCCCCCGCCAAACGACGTCTTTCTCAGGTGTGGGGGGTCCTTTCGCAGTGCCCCGAGCTCCTGCAGCAGCACAGCCGCACCGTCGTCCCCCTCTTCCTGGGGTTCATGCAGTACCAGTACCTCGGGGACGCCGCCTTCCCCGACGACCCTGAAACCCGCGCCGTAGGAGTTTCTTCGCACCTGACGCCGTCGGAGCACGCCAGCGAGGGGCCCGGTGGTTGGGGCCCCGTGGTGCGAAGGGGGGGTAAGGGTGAAAGCGGGGGAGGGCAGGGGAGGACGGCCGATCGCCGCAGCGTGCGGGGGCGGCTGGTGGCCCTGCTCGGTGTTTTTGCCGCTGCGCCGGGACCGAAGAGCCTGTACAAGCAGCGCGTGCTGTTCGGGGTGTATCGGGCGCTGATGGTCATGCCAGACGACAAGGTGGCCGGGCTGGCGCTGCGGTGCATGCTGGCGTACAGGCCTCCGTACCTGGTGCCGTACAAGGTAAGCAAGCGCCTTTGAAGAATACCGGGCAAATAATCAGCTCTTTGTAGGCTGGTTCTACTGTGGTACGGAGTGTTTGTTGACCGTCGCTGTTGTTATCGCGGATGATTTTCGGGGTCAGTACCTCCAGCCGCCTCTTCAATGACAAATAAACCTTTGATGCTGATGGCTCGGTATGATAAACATTTCAACTCAACTCAATTTTTCAGGTCAGTGGGACCATTCTCTCTGGCGCTCTGCACCATACCCCTCTGCTTGTGCCCTCCCCTCCAGTGGTCTACTGACTACGGCATGCTACTGACTACGGCATGCGTTTACATGAGTGCCCCCCCCCACCCTCCCTCCCTGCTTGTCACAGGCGAACCTCGAGGGCCTGATGAACGACGAGACATTTCGCGACCAGCTGGTGACGTTCTCGCTCGAAAGCGAGGTTGCCGGCACCGTCGGCATCGGCGACCTGTCCATCATATCCTCGGGCTCGGCGGCCGCTGCCGATCCCGCTACAATAGACCCCCTTCACCGGCCGCGCCTCATCCCCGTAGTGATCCGTCTCGTCTACGGCCGCCTTGCCGCGTCGGGGTCTCGCGGCCGCGCCGGGGGGCACGGGGGCCCCGCGGCTCGGCGCGCGGCGGTGCTGGCGTTTCTTTCCGGCCTGGCCTCCGAGGAGCTCTCGGAGCTGTTCGCGCTGATGGTCCGCCCTTTTCTTACCCCTGCGGTTATGACGTCATCGTCGGAGGAGGAGGAGGTGGAGGATGAGGAGGAGGAGGAGCAGAGAGACGAAGGGCCGGCGGAGTGGGAGGAGGCGGAGGATGTGGGGAGGGCGGTCCGGGTGCTGGAGAGGGCGGCCGGGATAACCCAGGCGCGCGTCGGGGGCGTGTCGGCGTCTCGGCAGGCCGGGTTCCTGAAGATGGTGAGGGAGGTGGCGAAGCAGCTCGGCCAGAAGGCGCTGCCGTACGTCGAGAGGGTGCTCGGGCTGGTGCTCGTCCTGCTGGAGCACTCGAACGCCGCGTCGGAAGCCGGCCGGCGCAACGCCGACCCGGGCAACAGCAGCAGCAGCAACAACCAGGCAGGCGACATGGACGAGGACGAGGAGGAAGTAGACGATGACGACGAGGCCGGTGGGACTCCGGCCGCCTCTTCCGTTGTCGCCGGAAGGCGTTATCTTTCAACAGGGAAGATTTCTCCAGGGGCGCTCCGCACCCTGTGCCTCCGCGCGCTGTCAGAGCTCTTCTCCCAGTTTTCGACCACGTTCGACTTCGCCGCCCACAGCCGGGCCCTGTGGCCCGCCCTCGCCGGCCCAATCGCCCGCCTCCCGGCCTCCACCATCGGCGCCACGAGGAAGCCCGCGCTGCTCGCCTTCGCCGAGACATTGTCCGAGAGCGAGGCGCTGCTGCCGATGTTGTCGCCGTCGTCGACCGGCGGCGGCGGCGGCGGCGGCGGAGAGGCTCTCATCCCGGCCGTTCTGGACTGCATCTCGGCGGGCAGCGCGAGCGGGCGCGTCGCCGGTCCCGCAGTCGTGGGGTCGGCGCTGACCTTCGTGGAGCGGCTGCTGCGGCACGATGGCGGTTCCCTCCTGGGCCCCCACCTGAACCACCTCATCTCCAACTTCGCGGCGCGTCTCAGCGTACGCGACGCCTCCGGTGGTGGCGTCCGCGGGTTAGACTTTCACACCGAGCAGGGGCTCGCTATTCTCGCCCGGGTCGCCGAAATGGCGACTTCTTCCGACCCCCCTCTCGGCAGCGGCGGTGGGGCCGTGGACCCCGCGTCCATGTCGAAGCTCGTCGCCCTACTCATACCGTCCCTCCAGCCCGACCACCGCCGGGGGTCCGACGAGGCCAAGATCTCGATCCTCCGGGCGGTGGCGGCGCTGGGCCTGCGGGTAGACTCCCCGGGCGCCCGCAAGGCTTGGCCGGCGCTCTCCCGCCTGCTGGGACCCGCGGGCGCGCGGCCGTCCGGCATGGCTGCCGCGGCCCCGCGCGGGGAGCTCGTGCGCGCGCTGGAGGCGTTGGCGGGGCGGCCGGACCTAGCGCCGGCGGCGGCGGCCGCCGTGGCCCTCGTCGCCGAGCTGAACGCGCGGGACGCGGTGGCTCTCGACGAGCCGGACTTCGGCCGCGTCGTGCCGGCCTTCAACTCTCTGTCCGAGGGGACCGGTTGGGCGGACATCGTTGCGGCAGGTGGGGCGGCGGAATCGGTGCCGGTTCGGGCGGGGGAGGAGGTTGTTGCTGCCGGTTCGCTAGGCGGCGCTCTCGCCGCGACCCCTGTCGCGCAGCACTGCCTCCACGCCATGCACGATCAGGAGGTGGCTCTCAGGGGAGCGGCGGGGGCGGCGCTCAAGCGACTCGTGCGGGAGTCGGCGGCGGCGGCGGGCCGAGATTCAACCTCGGTGGTGGTGACGACGACGGCGACGGTGCGGTGCCCCTGGGAAGGCTTGATGCGCACGGTGGTGATGCCCGGGCTCAGGGCGGGGATGGCGTGCCGCGTGGAGGCCGTGCGCAAGGGCTACATCTCGCTGCTACGGGAGACCGTGTCCGTCTACCAGGCAGCGGCGGCCGGCGGCGGCTGCGGCGGCGGCGGCGGGGGCGGTGGTGGTGACGGAAGAGGGGAGCGGGTCGGGGCGGCGGCCGTAGTGCCGACCGATCTCTGGGCCCTTGCGAGGGCGGACGATCCCGAGTCGGACTTCTTCCTCAACGCTTGCCACATGCAGGTGCACCGGCGGGCGCGAGCTCTCGCGAAGGCCAGGAAGGCGATCGAAGACTTCGAAGCCGCTTCGGCGGCTGCGGAAGCGGCCGTCGGCCGCCCAATCGGCGCAGTAGAAGAGGAACCTTCCGGCCTTGCTGGTCGGGGACCGCAAGCACCGGTAGGAGGAAGAGGACAGACGGCGGCTGTTGCGGCAGCGGCGGCAGGGGCGGCCGGAGGCCCGTTCCGCGTGTCTACCCTGGTCCACTTTCTCCTCCCGTTGGCGCTTCATCCTCTGCACGAGGCGGCCAAGTCGTCGGAGGCCGGGCTGGTCGGCCAGGCGGTGCAGCTGGTGGGCGCCATCGCGAGGCACCTCCCGTGGACGCACTACAACTCGGCGCTGCGCGGGCTCATGCAGCAGGTCGCCGGCGGCAAGGGCGAGTCGGACAGCCACAGCCCCGAGAAGGAGCGGGCCATGATCGGCGCCGTGTGCCAGGTGCTCGACGGCTTCCACTTCGCTTTGATTCCGCCCGACGTCGTCGCCGAGCCTGCCGCCGTTTCCGCCGCCGCCGAACCCTCTTCTTCCACGGCAGCGGTCGTCTCGAACGGGGGCAGCGCGGTGGCACCCGCGGAGATGGTGGCAGGGGGGGGCGACGCGGTGTGGCGCGCCGTTAACGATCGCCTGCTGGGCTCTCTCCGCTCCCTCCTCGTCAAAGAAGTCCGCGGGAAGTCCGGGGGCAAGGAGAAGGTGCTCCGTGCGCCGGTGGCGGTGGGCATGCTAAACCTCATCCGGAGGCTGCCCACGGACGCGTTCGAGCTGCAGCTCAAGCCCCTGCTGATGACCGTGTGCCAGAGCCTCAAGTCGAGGGACTCCAACGCCCGCGACACGGCCAGAGATACCCTCGCCAAGATGGCGAGAGACCTGGGCCCGGACTACCTGCATCAGGTGATTTCGCGGGCCGGCCGGCCCCCGGTCTGTGCATGCTCGCGTTGGTGTTGGTCGGCATGTGATGGAAGCATACTGGTCCATTTGGCGGGACGTGACTGACATCCCTTGTTCGCCTACGTAACAGTTTCGGGGTCATTTTCCCACCGTTCGGTGGTTTCCCCAACTAACGGCGTTACAGTATTAGATACCGGCGCTCGTGCCACAGGTGCCTGGCGAGCTTTGGGCATTCGCGGTAATGTACCAACGAACCTATGCGCGCCCCTCAAAAGGAAGGCCGCCACGGGAAGACGTGCCCATGCGCAACATATATCCAAACCTTGTAATACGTGTTTCCCGTCGCTATAGGTCGTCTCCTTGGCTGATCCACTTTTGTTTCCTTTCCTGCCAATCCTGCTGCCGTTTTTCCTTTTGCCCACCACCGCCACGCGCTTCCCCCTTTCTCTCTTTGTCTCTCTTGCCTTTTTCTCTCTGGCCCCCGCCCCCCC
>CACKRE030000246.1:28693-39835 GCA_902602495.3 Ectocarpus sp. CCAP 1310/34 | reverse complement strand
CCCCCCCCGCCGGCAACATTCGTTCGACCAGAGTCGCCATGTCGGGGCAGAAGGAGGTCGAGGTCGCAACAGCCCGTGCGGAGGAGGCGTTCGTGGGGTGGAGCGGCATGACGGCGAAGAGCCGCGCGGCCGTCATGTTTAGATTCCACTCCCTCCTCGAGAAGCACGCCGACGAGCTGGTGAGACGGAGAGGAAAAACGGAGACTACTTGCTGTAGGAGGATCAGCGGGGTCTGAGAGAAGGAGGAGGTGGCGGCACGGTTAGGGGAAGGCTGATGTCGGGGGAAACAGGGAAGAGGGAAGGGTGGCGTAGGTTCTCGAGTGAAACAGGGTGTGGTAGTGGACCCGGGCAGCTTTTTGGTTTCAAGCTCAGACCGGAATAAGCTCCAGGGGGCAAACATAAGGCTTTTGATGAGACAAACGTAATGACGGAGACACCGGGAAGGGTGATAGAGAGGATACAAGAGGGCTTCGGGGGGAAGGTAGGCCGCAAACAAATCTTGCATGATGGTACCGCCTTGTTGGTTGGTGTGTCTCGTGTGCGTCTCTCCCGCGAAAATCGCCAGGCGGGCTTGGTCGTGGCGGAGAACGGCAAGAACAAAGCGGAGGCGCTGGCGTCGGTGGCCAAGGGGAACGAGACTGTCGAGTGGGCGTGCTCCATGCCTCAGCTCATGCAGGCAAGAGAGAGAGCGACACATATGCAGTAGCCTGTTTGCATGCATGGAACAGATTTTGTGAAGATTGTTGGTGCAGCAGTATTAGGGATTTGTGCTTTCGCTGATTGGGATACCCGCGGGACGTCCCACCGGTGGGAATTAGCGGCAGTGTACATGTTCCCAGTTCTACTCACGTTCATTGTGGGCAACATGTCTTGACCAAAAGATCGATCGAGGCTTACCACCATGCGTAATTCTTCCGAAAACAGGGCTCGTAATATTGTACAGAGCACGCGTCAACTTTATTAAGCGGGGGGAGGCGCGCCGTCTGCGTATAATCTCCCCCCCAACTGGGGTAGCAAACCGCCCCTACCAAGACACGATTTGCGTAGTGCACTGTGTAGCTGCACGTGGTCAGCAATGTCAGTGAGGCGCACGCGCTACACACACACACATCACTCTAGCACGGACAGACGTGTGTCTTGTGCTGTGCTGTCGCTTCTCGTAAGTCCTGGTGCTGAGCTGGCTGCTGTTTTTTTTCAGGTCGCACGCACTTGCTGTACCGTCGCGCTTGGTGTTCCTCGTGGAGCTCTCTGACTCCAGGCCCTAGTGGAAAGCGGCGGTCGTAGCACACTCTCCCCCCGAGCCAAGCACCAAAAAGGGAACATGAGTCATTCTTTCTCGATTCCATGTGCATTTACCCATCCACGACCCGGTTGCACCCCGGTTATGCCACACCAGTGCCTGCCACACAGCAGTGCCCTTGTGCCTACTCAGCGGACATGGCTCTTCTGGTTTTGGTTATGGCGCTTCCTTCCCCTCTATAATGTTCTTCTGTGCCGCGTGTTTGTTGTCACTTGTTTGGGGGGGGTTACGGGAAATGCGCAGGGGAAGATCCTCCAAGTTAGCCGGGGCATCGAGTGCCGGGACCTGAGGGAGCCGCTGGGGGTCGTCGCCTGCTTAGTGGTGAGAGCAGCCCCCCTCCCCTTGACCCTTGCTCGGGTACACCCTTGACTCCAATCGTTTGGTTTTCTACACCGTTGTTGCGAGTGGGTGTACTTTTTAATCAGGAAGCCACAATGTCTTGAAACGGGGCCGATATGTTATATTGGGTGTGCGGTGCATGTCGTACGTGTGCGCTCGTGCGAGGTACCAAGCATGCAGAAATCTCTCCCTGCGCCCCACGTCGAAAAGGAGGTCTCGCTATCTACATTTTCGGGCTTCGTTTTTGTGGAGGACACGCCTGTTTGGATAGGACAAAAGACAGAACTGACTTTTATGACCCTCCTACATCTTCCCACCGCCAGGCGGCTGAAAAGTGTTGCTAGAGTGAACGTAAGTGAATGTACGATTGTCTCTCGACCCTGGTGTGTGCGGCGAGAGAGTCCTGTGCTCGCCCCCCCATGAACATCTTCCTGTTGGTCACTCCCTCGTTTGTTCGTCACGCCCTTGTTCTGTCTCTGCTCGCTCCCCCGCATCGTGCGCTGTTTCCACCTTAACGTGCCCTCCTCCTATCTGTGTGGCCCCTCTCTGCTCTTCGTTGCACGTCCTCTGCGATGCGGCGGAATGGCCCACGTCGTCCTCGCGCGTGGGCGGTACCCCCACCCTTGTCTCGTCTACTCAGCCGTTCAACTTTCCCATCATGGTGCCCATGTGAGTCAGAGGGCCGCGCGGCTAATCTCTTCTGCGGCTGTTAGTCTCTGGCAATCGTGTCGGGATATATGCTGCCGTTCAAATGGATGTCGGTGCGTTCCTTTCGCTAAAGCATTCGTAGAGGGAGTGCATCGTGCCTTGGTTGGCTGGGTTGGTTGGTGTCAGGTTGCTACAGTACATCTCATCGAGGAGGGGGATATCAACACTGCCCTAGCAGGAGTCCTGGCAGAGAGGGCCTTGGGAACATGTTGGATGTTGGCCCTCGCTCTTTCGACACACTCTCCTCTTTTTCGTCGTGGCTACTGTGGAGACATCAAGCTGGTGCCAATGCTGCCGCTGACGATCATTGTCAGGTGGACGGTGCCGATCGCCCTGACGGCGGGCAACTGCGTGATACTCAAACCCTCGGAGAAGGTTCCGCTGACCATGCGAAAGGTCGGACAGCTGCTCGGGGAGGCCGGGTGAGAAATGTTGTTGTTGTTGTTGTTGTTGTTGTTGTTGTTGTTGTTGTTGTCGTGGTTGTTTTGCGGGGGGCGTTTACATTGGCGACCCCTTCCAGCACTTGTTCAAAGCGGCCGCTGTGGCCCGCGTATCTATCAAGGCATCACCCGATGGTCTAACAGCAAAGGCATATCAAGCATCACCCCAATGGTCTAACAGCAAAGGCATACCAAACATGAGTACGAGTACGCCCCGCGGCGCCCCCCCCACAGGCTACCTCCAGGGGTTTTCCAGATCGTGAACGGCGGCAGGGAGGCCGCGGAGGCTTTGTGCGACGCCGAGGCGGTCAAGGCTCTGACGTTCGTCGGGAGCAGCGGCGTGGCCAAGTCCGTGGCGGCGCGTTGCCACGCGGTCAACAAGCGGGTGCTGGCGCTCGGCGGCGCGGAGAACCACCTCATCGCTCTCCCGGACTGCGAGTGAGTGGATTCGCGGTTATTGGTGTTGGTGTTGTTACTACACGCGATCAGATCTGCCAATCGGGTGGGCGCTGCTTAGCGAAAGTGGTTCGTTGCCCCGAAGGTAGACGGGAAAGGTTGAAGGGCTGGTCGCTCGCGGAACATTTCCGTTGTTACCACCCTCTTCTCTGCTTGAACCTCCTTGCCCTGCCGCGTGCTCGTCTGACTGCTAACTCCACGTATTTCCCCGTGTCGCTGTCTCGCCCTGTCTGTCCTGGCTGCATACGATTGGCGGCACACGACAAAAACACAGCCACGAGGCAGCTGCTCACGACATCGTGGCGTCCTTTGCGGGATGCGCTGGGCAACGGTGCATGGCAGGTGGGAACCCCCCCCCCCCCCTCCCACCCCCCGGCGCTTTTTGTCTACCTACACGTTGACACAGTCGACACTGTTACCACTTCTTGTGTCGACACATGTACGGAGAGAATCGGCGTCCTCGCCAATGCTGCTTTGGAGGCTCGCGTCGTATCCGGTCCCGCTTTTGCATACCCTTGTGTAAACGGTTACAGCATTACAGCATTACAGCATTACAGCATGACGGTCGTTCCTCAGTTGTGTCGCTGCCTACCCTACTTGTGGGATGCTTGGCACTCTAGCTGCTTGCTGTACACCAGGTATTCCTCCGTCGTTCTCGGAAGAGAGAGAGAGAGAGAGAGAGAGAGAGAGAGAGAGAGAGAGAGAGAGAGAGAGAGAGAGAGGGGGAGAGAGAGGATGGGGGGCGAAAGTGATCATGGACGGATGTCACCCATGTGTTATGTCACCTGTCCAGTTCACCTCCCATGAACTCCTCCTACCCACCCCACACGCTTGTCTCCCTCTCTTGAAATCAACTCGGGAAACAATAAGGTTTTTGAGCTTTCTGGCATGACGAGTGACAAGCCCTCATGCCAAAACGAAATAGGCGATGCAAGACGTCGGTCTGCTCCTTCTTCCAGTGCTGGCGGGTCGGTGCACGTTCTCCAAATATCGCTTTTTTATCCACCTCCTTCTCTCGGACGCGTCCCCTGTCCTTCCCCTCGTTCCCGTCGCGGTGGCCTGATTTCGGTTTGACGTTGTTTTTCTCTCTCTCTCTCTCTCTCTCTCTCGCTCTCTCTCTCTTCCTACCTCCCAGCGAGTGTGCTCGTTCTAGTCGGCGACACTGGAGACCTCCTTGATAGGGTCATTCAGAAATCCAAGGCTCTCGAGCCCGGCACCGAAGCGGTGAGCCCTTCTTCTAGAAGCGCCTCGGACGACCTGACAATCACATGTCACTTAAACCGGTTCCACCCCGTTCAACCGTAGTTTGGCATAGCGCTTTGGCGTGTATCCTCTGATAGTGGTGCGTGTGAATTTAACCAAACTCTCATAAACACCTTGTAGCCACAGCCAGCGAGGAAATTCACATCTTGTCCGTCTTTCTGTACCATGGCGCTCCTCCGCGACCCCCCGATCCCAATCAACCCATGGCATATCTGGTGTGGCACAACGGAACGCAAAGACGATGTCAAGTTTGTGGTTCAGCGTTATTGAAACGTAGCCTGGGCCGGCGAACACCCGGCAAATACCCCCGGGCAAGGTGAATGGTCTATATCGCCAACGGCATGTGTGTACATGATGAGTTCACCCCCTCCTTACCACGATCGTCGGCTGCACTAAGGTCGGGCCCGTGATTAGCGCAGCTTCGCGAACCGAGGTCAATGGTCTTATGACTATTCAGCATGCATTTACACGATATTAGTACACCGCTTCGCGAAACGAGGACAACCCCCCCCGTACCCCGCTGCGCTATGCTGTAGGGCAAGGTCGGGCCCGTGATTAGCACAGCTTCACGAGACCACATCGTCGGACGCATCGGTGCGGCGGAGGCCAACGGGGGGGAGGTGCTCGTTGACGGGAGGGGATGGTCGGAGCGGAAGCCGGGCACGTGGGTCGGTCCCACGGTGATCGTCAAGAGCCGCAACGGCAACAAAGGCGACGGCAAGTCGGAGGAGATCTTCGGACCGGTGCTGATGGTCGTCAAGGTACATACTTCACAGCAAGAAGGTGGCCAGCACACAGGGAAAATCCTTGGTGTGGTGACGAGAAACGTTTTGTCAATAGCCCGTTCGTTTTTGGCGAGACGACCTGTTCAAACATTCCCAGGCAACTTTTCTGTGTGCACTTTCGTTCACGGGGTGCTTGGTGCTCGAGACATTATCGTCGGCAACGGCCTTTGACGGATTGACGGGAAAGCCAGACTATGCCGGGAAAAAATGACGGTTTCCCGGGACGGCATTTTACGGCGGTGTAGTTGACGGTATCCCGCGACCGTCCGTCCTCCAGGGCGATAATTCTCGGCCGTAAATTTTTCAAGTCTGAGAAAACTTACCCTTGGACGTTTTTCGCCGCCTGCGGCCCCCTCTGTGGTTGGTTTGCGTGAGGCAGGTGGATACGTGGCAGGAGGCCCTGGCGGTGGAAAACGCATCTCCCTTCGGGAACGCCGCCTCGGTGTACACGTCGTCTGGGCCGGCGGCGGACTACTTCCAGACCCGCTTCCGGGCGGGCATGATAGGTAGGTGACTTGTCCAGGGAGGAGAGGGGAGGGAAGGGAAACAAGGAAGGAGGGAGACAGAGAGAGCGAGAGACGAACGCTCACAGGCAGCAAAACGAAGAGACAGAGAAACAGACAGACAGACAGACAGACAGACAGACAGACAGACAGACAGACAGACAGACAGACAGACAGGGTAGGACAGAAAGAAGAGGCGGGGGGAGAGAAAGATAGAGAGAGAGGTAGGTGGCCATGAAACAAGTTTATGCACGCCGGAGGCATCAATTCTCCCCTTATTCCTGAAAGCTCTCTCCCTTCCCTCCCCCCACCTTTGTGTCCCCCCCCATCGATGTCGACCACGATCAGGGGTAAACGTGGGCATCCCCGTTCCGCGCGAACCGTTCGCCTTCGGCGGTTTGTCAGGGACGCTGAGCAAGTACGGCGACTTCGACGTCACTGCGGAGGGGGCGATGGAGTTCTTCACCAATCGCCGGAAGGTAGGGGGAGGCGGGGGGGCATCATAGCCATTAGTTGCGGCCCAAGAGTAATGATTGCACGGTGCCGAACGATGATTGTTGGTGTCATGTTGGCCAATGACTTCGGCGTGTCGGCCTTTTCTTTTTTTTTGGCTCTTGGTACGTTGTGTCTGTGTCTGTCTGGAATCTCTCTCTATATATATGTGTGTGTATATCTCGTTCATCCTTATTGTTCTGCTTGAGCACCATTGATTGGCCTCGCCCCACAAGTAGGACTTCAAACCGCAACTATTGTAAGTCGGTTACAGGCGGTGTGCGATGCGATAGGGGCTACCGTTTGGCGACGAGAAGATGTGAAGTATTCGCCTCCATAATTATATCACACTGCAATGGTTTGAAGCTCCCCCCCTCGCGTGCCCTCACGCGATGCGACGGTCTACCTCCGTTGACGCGATCACCCTGTTTAGGTCACGACGAAGTGGGCATTGCCGAAGGAGGCTACGATGACCGCGGCGGCGGCAGGAGGCGGGGCTGGTAGCAAGGCCGATACGGCCAACTTCGTCGGACAGATGTGATTTTCCCTCAAGGAGGCCGGTTGGTCTTTTGTTTGATTGGAGAGTTGTTGAACAATGGCCCTCGCGTAGTGTAGGCTCCTATTCTAGAGCTGTAGGACGTATTCTAGGTGTGTGCGTTGATTTTTCTTTCTGGTTGACATGTGACTACGGAGGGAGGAAACCGTCTGCGTTTAGTTGGATCCAGCACGGATGGATGATAAACGGTACTGGGCAGACATCGGAGTGGTTTTTTGTTACCTTAAGGCAACAGCGACCGGTGACGCCAATGCCGTGCCATTCCGCACGAATCTTTGGTGGATGGTACTTCCTTTCACAGAATTGGTGGGAGTGTCGATCGCCAGCAGAAAGTTGCTCGTTCGATTGAGGAGTGTGTTGGTCGAGACGGCAGCGTGTTCGCGGTGGAATGAGCCGGAGACTGTGATTGTTGCCTTGACAGAATTTCAGGAAACTAGGGAAGGAATAATTGAAAAACGACACGCCTCCGTCCCCGCCTCATCTTCCAGTGAGTTGCATTGAAAGACAACAGCAGTGGAGGGTAGGATGGCTGTGGGGGTAGTAGCGTCCGTTACCGTTACGGTAGTTGTCGATCGCCACAGACCTCCTGTACCGAGCTCGTTCCTATCGAGCACAAACGCTTTCTGGATTGGTTGTTGCTGCTGGGAAAGACATGAAAGACGAATCATGTCTCCGTGTTTCTGCCAAAAAGAAACCGGCACACGTTCCGAAAACACACGAAGACGCCCCGGGGGGGCACGTACTCGATTCGGTTCGCGATGATGAGGAAAACACTGACGACCACAATTAGAGAATACTGGCAGATGGAACAACTGCATGAAAACGAATGCCCCGATGCTCGCTCAACGCCCGTCGCGCTTCATTTGCATTCGACAACACGCAAAACCACGCTGAACAACCAACAACACACAGCCGGAGGCGCTCTTCAACGCAACCACGCGCCAAGACATCCATCACATGACTTGCTCTCGTACATAATTCTCTCTCCTCCATCCTTTCCGTTTGATACACGGCGCATGGACTTTATACCACCGACACGGACAAGGGCAGCGTTCTTTACTGCGCCGTACCAGCGAACAACCAGCACAACATTTACCCCGTGAATTGGGCATACCCCCCAAACCGTTCTCTAAACCCCGGAAAATGAAGTGAAACGAAGAGAAGACCCCTGATCAAAAGGAGGTGCGCCGTGGAACAAAACAAAGCACGAGTGCTACAAGCCGGTCGACGTTGCAACCCCATCTTCAAGCTCTACGCTTTACATTGACGACACTCGCCGCGGCCCAGGCTATGGGACGCTCGCTCTCTCTCTCGCTCCGCCGACCCCTTCTCGAGACAAGACTAGCTGTGACTTCAGCGCCATGATGAGGACCACGAGCGCCTCACACAGCCGGTGGCTAGGAGAACAGCGTGCCAACTTGACCTACTACATATAGCTCCTTCGCCCTCGCGGGTAGCTGGTGAACCCCTCCCGCCCCCATTGCACCGCCTTCGAGCTGCGCCACGAGCGACGCCTACCTCACCAAAACGAACAAAAAATTAACCCTTGGACAGCGAGATCACCCCAAAACTCCCGCCAAAAACATTCACGTGTAACCGTGCATCACGACACTCACTGCATATACATGCTGACCGCGCGCGCCTAGGCCTTCTCCCCGGGACCCAGCACAGATCTTTTCGAAGATCGAGAATACACCCCCAACAACAAAAAACACCCACCACGTTGATGGTGTCAGCCAATTTTTTCAAAATCGTACCCACAAAAATTTCACAACAAGGTCAAACCAATCACCGCCTGAGAGGATGAAGTTCTCCCGCAAACGTATAACACAAAAAAAAAAAAGCACGATAGCAGACGACGGTGTTGTCCAACCAACCAAAGCGAACGGCACTGCAAGATGGGCGCCATCACAAAGAACCGTAAAAAAACAACCTACAAACCTCACCAAGGCACGGACGGAAGTCGCCGAGACACGAATAAACCGACGACACGGGGCACGATGCCAACAGAGGACCGCCCCCCGCAGATGAAAAGCTCCCCAAAGCCCAAGCAATACCAGCAACCAAACATGCCCCACCTACGAAAAAAAAAAAAAATGTAAAAAAAGGAGTCTCACAAGGCCTCCTCGAAACGCTGTGAACGGAAAAACGTGACCCTTACCACGAACAAAGCTCTACACATAGTGCGCTCGCCCAACCATCAACACCATCCTGGGCTTCACGCAACCATTGGGGGATGGGTGCCTTGTATACCGCCGAAAACACATCGACAAAGGAATCAATCCTCCACCCAAAAGTTGACGTTCGCGCCGCAACCAACCGCACAAATAAATTACCCCGAAGAATTCTTGGTCAAACTAAGTTGGCCAATCCTCCTTATCCCCCTCTTTTCTCAACTACTCCTGAGCACTTAATTTCCCTTTTCCACGTTGTCTACCGTGCGGTCGTTACCCTGCACGTCAACTCTCCTCCCATCACTCCAAACGAACAGAATCGTCCTACAAATCCGAAATGGCCCCAGAATACGAGTGGGGGGGAAACGCATCCTCTGAAAATTTAACGGTTTCAAAAAAACAACGGGTTCCACCGGCTACACCTGAAAAAAGAATGCTCAGTAGTGACCCCAACGAATACACATGATCCGCACAAACCGAAAAAAAAACACCAACACAACAGATATGAAAAACTTGGAAGCATTCAACACCCTCTACTGTACTGCATCAACACTCTGGAGCAGCAGCACTCGGATTCGGAGGGCGCCAGCAAGCCGTTGTCGAGAGAAGAGAATCAGTCGAGCAGGACGATCGCGCTTGGGAGGACGCCCATCTCGGTGAGGATGGTTTCCACGTAGAACACGAAGCCGCTCGGACCGGAGACCACCACCTGGAGGAGGGAGGCGTCGATCGACCGCATAAGTGTGAGTCCGTCTTTGAGTTCATCCGCCCGGGGAAAACAAGAACACCAACAGCGCAGAGATGGAGAGAGAAGGTCGTACACGTTCTAGCTACAATAGAGGCAAACACGCGCTCGGGGTAAC
Organism: Ectocarpus sp. CCAP 1310/34; assembly: GCA_902602495.3. NCBI lineage: Eukaryota > Phaeophyceae > Ectocarpales > Ectocarpaceae > Ectocarpus > Ectocarpus sp. CCAP 1310/34. Next base: position 29,956 of record CACKRE030000246.1, on the reverse strand, counting down.
GGTAGCAACACATGCGTGGGGAAAAATCATAAAACTCTTGAGACACCACAATTTCTATTTTGTCCAAGGCTGCCTGCCGGCAAAATGAGATCATAAGCGTGCAAAAAACATCACGACCAACACACAGGCACGAGACGGCGACCAGCGTTGGAGTTCGGGCGCCACTGCTCGAGCTCGAAGGAGCTCTACAGGGTTTTTCGTAGATAAACTGCATTGTCGATCACTTGACGCCGACGGAGCCCGTGCTGAAGGCACATGCAATGAGTAGCGGGGGAACAATGTTGTTGAACCGACTTCTGTGTGTATATTTTTCGCTCCGTGGCTGACCTGCAGCTTCCCAGGGGTGTCACCGCTCCCGGCAAGCTCATCCGCCAAAAAGTCTGCGAAAACGTCGTCGTCGTCGTCGTCATCTTCGTCTTCATCACCAACGTCGCCATACTTTTTCTCCGGCTCATTGCGCTCCCCCCCGCCCGACGACGACCTTCTCCTGGCCGCCGCGGCCTTGTTCCTCCTGGCCAGGCTCTGCAGCCGCTTCCGCACTGTGTCGGAGAGCTGCTCCTCCTTCTTGCGGGCCGCCTCCACGACCCCGAGCAGGCTAGGGCCGAAAACTTCCTCGAGGACCTCGCGGCTGACCTTGCCGTGAGCGAGAGCACTCGCCACGCTGGTGTTCGAAGGTATCTAATCAGGACGGGCGAGGGGGCGGGGGGCGGGCGGGCGTACCAATGGTTTGAATGACTTAGCCGTTAGAACATTGACCACACGTCCACGAGAGTAGGGCGGGGGGAGGGGGGATGAAGTAATGCAAACGAATGCCGTAGTCGTTAGACCATTGACCTCGCATCCCTACAAAGCCGGGACGGAGCACGCCGGGTTCTCACCGGACCAGGCTCTCACATCACCAAGCGCGAAGCGCCGTGAGATATTCGGCGAGTCGCATGAAGGGTGCGCTGCATCCTGCTAAGGGTGTTCGGCATCTTGTGCTTACTTCCTTGCGTACGGATGACAGCTGCGTATGACTTAATTTACTTTCTGGTGCTTTCACTTCCAGAGACAGTTGTAAGCACTGTGTAACTGCCTCGAGGGTGCTTGACCATTGTAACACAACGTGGTGCGATCATCCCCCTTGCACGGAGTGAGGTTTCTCCACCCCGCACAACATGATCTACTCGACCACCTTTATGGTTACCGCCAAGAAAAAATAAACAAAGGTAAAAAAAAGACGGTAACCTGGTTGCCGAGTTCACGTAGTGAATTGGCTTGTTT
>CACKRE030000246.1:0-27392 GCA_902602495.3 Ectocarpus sp. CCAP 1310/34 | reverse complement strand
GGGGGGGGGGGGGGGGGGCTGTTTTGCATGCTTTCGTTGTTAGACAATTGAGCGCGTTGTGTGTTTGTGCTCATGCAAACGCATGCCGTAGTCGTAGCAATCGACCAAAACAGCGCAGGGGGGTGTACTCATGTTTTGCATGCTGTAGCTGTAAGGTAGCTGTAAGGCCATTGAGCGCGGTGTGTTTGTGTGTACGTGCAGATGTAAACGAATACCTCAGCCGACCTTACATCCATACAACGCCGGGAAGGGGTGATACTCAGGGTTTCGTCGGCCCAGGCTGCGTGTCACAAGGATAAACCACGGGGGGGGTGTACTCATAGTCGTGCATGCCGTAGTCGTTAGACCATTGACCTCGCATCCCTACAAAGCCGGGACGGAGCACGCCGGGTTCTCACCGGACCAGGCTCTCACATCACCAAGCGCGAANCACTGTGTAACTGCGTCGAGGGTGCTTGACCATTTGACAGAACGTGGTGCGGTCTTCCCCCTTGCGCGGAGTGAGGATTCTCCACCCCGCACAACATGATCCACTCGACGACCATTATGGGTACCGCCAAGAAAAAAAAAGAGGTAAAAAAACAAACGGTAACCTGGTTGCCGAGTTCACGAAGTGAATTGGCCATTATTACAACGTCGTTGCCAAGCGACGAATCCACGGGGGGCACAAAAAAAAACGAAGGATAGTAGTGACCGAGAGAATCTCGACGAGATGAGGAGGATAGCAACCGCTTAAGAGGCAATGGAGGGGGAAAAAAACGGACGGAGAAAAACTGCGGGAAAGTACGCATGAAAAACACATATCCAGACGTGCCGACAAACGGTGGTGTGTTGAGAAGTTCAAGCGTACGTCGCAAGCAGTAGATGAAAAGTTGGCAACAGGCAACTGACGCAAAATCAAGGAGACGGACGAAATGAACAACTAAACTACGCTATATTTTAGACTCACGCTCTCGCTCAGCACGCTGCTACTTACTCTTTCACTCGTTCGCAAGTGTCGCCGTACAGTGGAGAGAATGCTAGTCCCGGTCGAGATCTCCACCCCCCGCGCTCCCTTGTCGCTGTCTTCCGGAAAGACAACCGACGAGGTCTCGTTGATTGACTTGATCGAGCTGACGGAGTTCTTGCCGGACGGCCTGAGCCCAAGAGGTTGACGGGTTCCGATTACACGCACGAATGAGCGCGTGCGGGGCATCACGGGATCAGAATGGTTTGCTCAACTACAGCTGTTTGGTTGTTGCCGTTGCTGTGGCTGTGTCCGCAACCAAATGACGAAAAAACACTGTTTGCAAATACGAACACCGAGAGAGACGGAGAGAGATTGGGCGGAAACGCACACCGAAAACCGGGCGAGCAACAACAAAAGAAAGGAAAAGACGAAGCGGATCGCGTAACACCGAAACGTTCACACATGACCGGCCAAAGGCTCAGGCGAGCAAAAACACACCGGCCACGAACCTACCATCAATAATTGTACACAATCATACTAGCGAGCCATCACACCAGCACCAATCCGAAAAACTGGCCCCCATTCGACACCCACCACCCACCGCCACATACGACACCAGATAACACCCCCCCCCGCCAAAAGAAAAGAGACAGCCCCAAACACACACGACCACCAACTTCGCGATGGTGGAAATATTCCACCGGCGGTCAACACGAACCCGACCCGAAAAAAAGAGAGTATGTGACTACCCTCAGGTCGAGCAACAGGGCGACGGGCGATACACCACGGCCCCTGGCACAACAACAACACCCAAGGCGAACATCGTTTCCGAAACCTCAAGGCTTCACTACCTTGCATCACAGGGGGGGGGTGCTTTCTCTTGAGCTAATAGCGCCGCAGGAACGGTGCGGGTAAAGGAGAGGAACCTTCCGTGTGACCCGCGTATCGGAGCTTCTGCAACGCAGACGAATTCGGCGAACGCATATTTTTAAGTGGAGAAAACACACACACAAACAATGAGGTCTTTGATCCGAAGAATAGTTTAGCCTCCCCCATGCTGCCCTCTCACGAGGTCCCAGTTCATGGCAGATAGAAGTGTTTTGTGTTTTCAATCGCTCTAAGACTGACGTCTTGTCATTGGTCAGCCGGTTAGCGCGGTCGAAGCTAATAATAATAACTATAACAAAAAAAACACACACACACACACACACACACACGCACTCGCCTCCCGCTCGGCATGGTCCTGAAGGAGCTGGCGGGCGACGCCGCCGCCGGAGAGACGAGGCCGGTCTTGGCCAGGAGCTTCCCGGCACCCTTCCGGAACGCGGCCCCGGGGATGTTCCTCTTGCGGTGCTCCCCGCTGATGAGCACGGTCACCTCGAGAAGGCCGTTGCTCTTCGCCTGTAACGGCGAGAGGCGGCGGCGGGGGAGGCGGCGGCACCCGACACGAGCACGCCAACAACCAACGCGAGCCAAATTTACGACATTTTTTTTCCGTGCCAAGTATAACACGCCCATGGACGGGAGGCGGGGGGGGAACGGCAACGCCAGCAAGCAACGCGAGCGTACGTTAAAGGCTGTTAGCGCTTGACAATATATATATACCGTATCAAGAATAACATCAGCACGTGGTTGCTCTTCGCCTGTTACGGGCGGGGGGGGATCCCAACGCGGGGAACCCCAAACAACTCGAGCGTACCTAAGACACATTGATTCTTATCAAGGATAACGTAACCGATTGAGGCAGTGAAATTTCGGCAGGAGGGGGTCCATTGTAGGGTGGGGGCGTTGTTGTTGTTGTCGTCGTCGTTGTCGATCGACATTCACTCACCTCGCAAAGGCGGCAATCATGGTAGGAAAAACGCACGGTCGGCAGGATAGCCACACAGGCCAAGGGTATCGTAAAATAATTGTACTGCCGCACGCAGAAAGGCGTATGGATAGCCGAACAGGTCAAGCGTATCGAACAGCATCATTATCTGCTTTATGTGCACGATAGACGCACGTATTCTACCTGCAGTTCCGTCATCTCTTCAGAGCCGTAGAGGTCGGCCTCGCTTGTCGCTTGCCACACCAGGGCCAGCCGAGACCTCGAGGACTGCGCGGCAACTCTGCAGCAACAGCATCAGCAGCAGCATCAGCAGCAGCAGCAGCAGCAGCAGCGACAACAGGGGCGACCAGGTACGGTGAGGTGTGGATCGACGCGGCGTGGGACGCACCACCCAAGGTGGGTCCGCCGACAAAAGCTGTCCAAAACGGAACGAACTCAAGGTCACTCTTGGGCACTCGAGAAAGCTGGTGGTTTCGTGGTTTCTCCTAACGGCGCTGGCAACAGCGCCCAAACACGCCTCACAAAAAAGGTAGAGTGGAAGCAACAACCGTGTCGAGACAAAAGCGTTTCTCTTTTGTGAACAGCAAGTTCAGGAAAAAAACGCAGATGAAGAGTGAACATTTACCTCGGCAGGGCCAGGTAGTCTCGGATTTGTTGCACCACTTCGCAAGCGCAGCGCAATCGGAACAAGAACCGGCACGATCCGTCGACGAGAAACCAGATCCGTTCGGCGCGGTGTGTGTTTCGTAGGTTGTGGTTTCGTGTACCACCGCAGACGAGGTTGCAGCAGGTCGGCCCACGAGATTTGGCGTCGCCACGAGTATGGTCGGGAGTGACACCAACCAGTACCACCACCCCGTCGATCGAGAATTCCATGGCATTTCACCGCCAGCGTTGTAATTTCGCCGCCAGCGTTAGCGCCGTCCGAGGCCCATGCAGTGATGGTGCGTGCGGCGGTTGCAAAGGAGAAAAAAAAAAAAAAAGGACGAGAAGGGGCAGACGACGAAGGCAGAGGGAAGGAGCAAGCAACGGTGAGCTAGCTCCATAACGTCGGGCAGGTGAGTTTGGGGGGATCCGTACGGGGAATGAACCCTAACTCTGTATCATCCTGTTTGGGTATGCACGAGGCGGTGGATTCCTGCTTCAAAGAAAACCAACCAAATGCCAACACCAAATCCCAACAACAACACTTACACCAACACCAGCAGCAGCAGCAACAGCAACACCATTAACACCAATCAACGACACCAACAACTCCACAAAACGTACTTGGGTTGATGCCCGTGCCCGCGGCGATCATGACGACGTTCCGGTGCGCAGGCGGCGGGACTAGCTTCTGGATCACGAAGGGGCCCTGCAGCTGTACCGCGGGGTTGTCTGTGTCCTATGGGTACCAGGCGTGCGTGTTCGCGGAAGGCACCGGCACGGCGTTAGTGTTAGCAAAGCCACCCACACACGAGAGGCCCAAAGTGTGAGCGCTCAGAGAGAAATGAAAAACTCGCCACATGCTGTGAATTTTCCCCTTGATGAAAAATTGGTCGCAAGAGCGGCAGAACGTACGCTAAGAGCGTGTGTGTCACAGAGAGAGGGAGATACAGAGAAAGAGTGAGAGAAAATACATGGGGACTTCGAGCAGACAAGGCTATCGCTCCGAAAAACACCGCCAACGTAGCGGCGAATAGTCGCCTAAACAGACAACAAACTTAAGCTCTCGCTTGACGTTTATCCTCACCTTCGCGAGCCTTTCCAGCAGCTTGCTCATGGCCCCGTCGTGGTACAGCCTGATGCGCATCTCTATGCACAGCACCCCCTCCGTCGTTTGGCTAGCCGGGACGACTTTGAGCGTCCCGGCCCCCTTGTCGCCACCGTGCGAAAGTCCGCCCATCAGCATCCCTCCCACGGCCGGGGTAGGGTTGGTGTCACGCACCCTCACCGCGTACGCGTTGTAGGATCGCTGGATGACGCCCTGCGGTTTTCCGTTCCGTTGCGTTCCGTTCCGTTCCGTTGGAGTCCATTCCATTCCGTTCCATTCCGTTCCATTCCATTCCGTTCCATTCCGTTCCGTTCCGTTCCGTTCCATTCCGTTCCGTTCCGTTCCGTTCCGTTCCGTTCCGTTCCGTTCCGTTCCGTTCCGTTCCGTTCCGTTCCGGCAACATATGTTTGATTCCAAAAACACCCCCGCGTTGGCGGCGACGACGATGAGGACGATGGGCACAAGGTTAACCGGAGTGCGCGGGAGTCGGAAAAGCTCTTCTTACACCATGCTATACAAAAAATGGGGGAGCAGAAGGAAGCCGCTGGCCGATCCCATAGTCCAGGGACGGGCACTCCCACGCGGGAAGAGCTCCGGGAACGGACCTGGCATGACGGGGTGACCTTGCGCCAGTCCCATAGCGGCGCCCATTCCCGCGATGTGCACGCCGCCAAGCGACTTCCGAATCCTCGCGACATCCGCGGAAAATAGATCGATTGCTACTTCTTGTGCGTTCGGCAAAAGCTTTGTGAACATCGCGCCAACCTTGCCGAACGCACACGAAGTAGCAATCGATCTATTTTCCGCGGATGTCGCGAGGATTCGGAAGTCGCTTGGCGGCGTGCACATCGCGGGATGGGCGCCGCTATGGGACTGGCGCAGGGTCACGCCGTCATGAGAGGGCCGTTCCTGGCGCTGTTCCCTGGTGGGAGTGCCCGCCTACTGTCCTGCTCTAGACTACCTGGAGCTTCAACAAGCGGTGCACGCTGCGAGTGTGCGGTGACACCCTGGATCCCAATACCCCACTACCTCCCGCCGTGTGCTCCATCCGTCGCACAATTCTGGGTGACAGAGTCCATGCTGGGAACAAAACCAAGCCCAATCATCTGACGATCTGACAACAGCGCCCGTGCCGCCCCCGCGCGCGCACCCCCCAAAAAAACGGTCTGCAGCCGGGACCGGCCCGTCGACTCGGCTGGCCCTTCGGCGGCGAAACGTAGTACCTGGCAGTACATCCCCACTCATCCCCACTCACCTTCCCCTTTTCTTGGGCCCGCATGTTGAAGTAGCAGACCCCGGTGATGTTCTGGGGCTTTTTGTGGTGAGAGGTGTGGTAGGGCGAGATGGGCCGACCACAAGCACGCACGCCGGTCGCCGTGGCACACGCGCGCGCGCACACGAAATAAACGGGTGCGGGAAAAAGAAAACGTCAGACGAGAGCAAAGCAAGGAAGGGGGCAGTTGGCGGGCAGGACGGGCACAACATAGTCAAAGGAAACAAGCTAGATAGGCGGGAATAGAGTTCTTGTTGGTAAACAGAACCTTGGTTGCCCGGCGAACGCCTCACACAAAAAACAGCGATCGGAAACTGCATACAGCGTGATTCCCTTGCATGTGTCCGTTTATCACGAAACACTAACCTAAATCAACCGCACAACCCAGTGGAACAATTGAAACAGAGTATGCACCCGTGCGCCATTAAAGCGGCGGCATTCGTGTTGAGATGGCAACGGTAACCAGCAGCAGACATACTCTTTACCAACAACAACAACAAAGGCCCGAAATGACAAAAACGACAAACTCACCAAAACCTGCGCCTGGCCGGGGCACAGAAAGATGTACCGGTACACCGGGCGGGTGGTGGGCAGGTTGCCCCGCCCCACGGCGCTGGTCGCCCCCATCCTCTCCCGAAACAGGAGGGGGCACACGTGGAACCTCTCGAGCAGCCGCTTGTCGTTGGAGTTGCTTCCCTTCGGAGGTGCTCGGGGTCGGGGCTGTTCAACAACGACGACGACGACGACGACGACGACGACGACCGCGACGATGAAGTGCATGGGGTGGATGGGGTGGATGGGGTGGGGTAGATAATCTTCCAGTAGTCTGCGCAGCACAATTGAATAAGCAAACCTATGGCATAGCATTCAATGTTCAATCCGTGCTTTGGGGTTCGAGTTAGGGGTAGGGTCTGCTTGCCCCCTCCCTACTATTTTTCTAGATACTCGTTAAACCCTGCGTAGGAGGTCCTAATCTTCTGATATATATTTTTTCTTCCTCATAGATGCCCACCGCACAAAACCAACAGCAACGACGACGACGACGACGACGACGACGACATCGTTCGAAGAGGGGGAATACTCGTCTGACGATATTTTTGGCAATCCTCACAATAGGTGGTCCACCAAGCACCAAGCAGCAACATCAACAACAACGACTACGACGACAATCGAAGCGCGCGCGGGGGGGGGGCTCTTCTCACGAGCTTCTTCTTTCTGGTCGTGGAAGAGAGACCACTGCTCAGTGCATGAATTCGGCAAGGGGATGNNGGGGGGGGGAGAGTGGCGCGTAGGGGGGGGTGAATTCACAAGAAAATCAATGCCGTTCGACCATTGACCTCGCATCCCCTACAATGCCGGGGAGGAGCGATATTGGAGCGATATTGCCGGGCTTTCGAGGTTCGGGGGGCTACGCAGCAAGTGTGTGCGTGTGTACGTACCCCCTCCACTACGCGCGGGATCACGTGGTCCGAGACGAGATGTTCCCTCGCGTTGACGGGGGGGGAAACGACCTTGTCCGGTATGCTCGCTATCGGGTTCAGCCGCTGTGCCTTACTTGCCTGTCACGGAGACAAGAAAGAAAAGCCAACAAAAAAGAGGGGGGGGGGTGCTCGGCGGGCGTCTCGTTGGTCGGAAGGTGGCCGTTCGACGTTGGGAGAAGGGGAGAGGTAGGCAGGGGCAGACACGAAACAAAATCCACGACAGACAGACAGACAGACAGACAGACAGGAAAGGACCCTCGAAAGGCATCCCCAGCGGGGCTCCTGAAGTACTGGTTCAACACGAACATGATTCCGGAGCTGTTGGCGCAGGTCTCAAAAAAAGGTGCTGATTTGGATTCCAGAAAGATAAACATTGGCTACAGCTATACACACAGGCACGTGTGGGCTCAGAGACGTGACGGCCATCGACGATTGACTCACGATCACATACACCCACACGACGCACGCCTTTCACGCACAAGAAATCCTTGCGAGGCCCGGTACACGCATACTTGGTCGGGGTATGTGTCGGGTACATTTACATCCACACGTAAGTGAAAAAAAAAAAAATCCCATTGGAACACCATGTTGCCAGGCGTTCCTCCTCCTCACCAGGGCGTCCCCCGTGAGGCCGCCGCCGCCGCCGCCGCCGCCCCTCCCCGCCACGAGCATCACCGCATGCCCGGCGACCCGGAACTTGTGGTTCTGCCTCTTCGCCCCCTGCCCTCCTGCCGCCGGCACCACCTGCGCCTCCCCCCCCCGCGCCGTCGCCCCCACGTTCGCTCCTACTGAAGAAGGCCGCCGGACCTCGCTGACGCTGCCATCCCTTGCCGTTCTCTCGGCGGCGCTGTCGCGCGCCCCACTCCCCGCCCTCGCCCGTTGCTGCTGCTCTTGTCCACCGTCACTGTCACCGCCGCCATTGTCGTCCTCCCCCTCCTCGATGTACCCCACCACCAGCGTCCGCAGGATCGTCCAAGCTCTCTGAAAAAACAAAATCGAGAAGAAAATCGGAGAGGGGGGACGTGCATGAAAAAAAAGAAGGGNGGGGGGGGGGGGGGGGGGGGGGGGGGGGGGGGGGGGGGGGGGGGGGGGGGGGGGGGGGGGGGGGGGGGGGGTGCGGAGCCCGGCTCCACCAGAGGCGTGTCGTAGGGGTGTACTCATATGAACGCATGCCGTAGTCGTTACAAACCATTTGGCCTCACTTCCCTCCCCCCTTGCCGGACGGAGCGATATGCCGGGTTTGGCTACGTTTCACAAAGATGAACCGGGGGTTCCCAATGTTGTGATGGCGCAAAGGTTAGAAGGACGACGATGCGTTTCCTGCCCGTGTTTTGCGTGTGGCACTTGTTTAGGCAGAGGTAGGGGGTAGGGGGCAGCTCGGCGGCTCCGCACAAGGAACACGTGCGGATACCTGTCGATACCAATAGCTCCGTGCCCGCAGGGACATCGCCGGACAGTACCATACCATCGTTTCAAGGGAGGGGACAGCCGAGAGTTAGAGCGCACGTATCGGCACATTGGAGACACAGAAAAACAAAACGTTCTCAGACAAGCTTGAGCTCAGTAAGCACTGGTATAGGCGGTGGTTTCGGCATGGCTGCTAGGCTCTGCGTGCTGTGCTCCTCGCTCGTCGCCCAGTACTCCGTCCCGGGTCTCCTCGGCGCTCCCACGCCCGTGTGGTAGCGGGCGGAATGACTCCCTAGACAGCGCCGAATGTTGCAGCCCCAAGCCCACCACAACCCGTGCTGCCTCAGTCGATCGATCCATATGTACAGCTTCACCGCCCAACTAAACTCAAAGACCTCGACAACGATGTCCCCCCAGCGGACATAGCACAGCTCGTCACGAAATGATGCACGCCCTTCCTGTGGCGCAACACAGTAAACAACCCCGCTGCAACATCATGCGCGCCTAACCTCGCCTCCAACGACATTGCGTCCGCCTGCTTGCGTACGTACGTGCGTATCCCGCAACCGCGCGTGAACATGTTGCATACCTAACCGTACCTCACCCGCCTGCAAGATCATCACGCGTACCTGCTTGCGTGCGTTCGTAGGTACGTGCGGCCGTCGCGTCCGAACACGCAGCACACCGAACCTTACCTCGCTGTGAACGTGTGGGGAGAACGACATGGCGTGCCCCACGGACAGGTCTTCGCCGAGAAGTTCCTGGGTGATGTCCGTGCCCAGCGCGTTGATAATGAGGCGCTGGCCCCCCGGGTGCCGCTTCGCGAAGTCGGACACGTCCAGGATGGCCCCGTCCACGAGCACCCAGCTCTGCCCGTTCAGCACCTGGCGCAGCGGAGACAGAGGGCAGGAGGGAGGGAGGGAAGCTTCACCAAGTTAAATTGACATGAACCTGGAAATGAGGTGAACGAGGTGGGAAAATTACGAAGCGGATACTGAGCAGCGAGAGGAGGAGGAAGAGGAGAAGGGGGGACCAAGGCAACGATGACGGACGGTAGAGACGGGGGTTCGTGCAGACGAACGTTCGTCCCTACGCAAAAGCTTCGGTAGACACCTTGTCGTTGAACTCCGCGACGCTGTAGATGGGCAGGTCCTCGGTTCTGGGCATGAGCCTCTCGTTCTTCAACTGCTCGCCGTCGTCTCCGTCGTCACCCTTGTAGCCCTCGTTGACGACCTCAAGACACCCTGCAGCAGCACCAGCAGAGCACCACACACCAAGAACGTCGTTTGCACGGAAGCATAGCGCGCGCCGAGACCGATCAACCCACGAGAGGGCAACGACAGTAACACCAGGGTTGTGAACTAAGCCTGACCAACCTCCTTATTGCGATGGATCAAGTTTGTGTGCTGTTGCTGCGCTCGTTGACGCTCCACACAACTTATCGATGACACTGATTCCGGACCCTCCGGCAGTCAGCACCGTCGATGATACGCAGAGAAACACACACAAGCCACCCTCGTTGAGAGCTCGTGGATCGACCACGACAGCAACAATGGAACGCCCGCCACAAGAGAGGAAGGAATGGCAATGAATCACCGAAGCATAGCGAGTGGGCGACCTCACATGTAGGCGGTGCTAATGCTGGCTCCACGACGCCGCACAATCTCTGCATGCATGGAGGCACCCGTACAGTGCACCGATCGACGGCAAATCTAAACGCTCGGCGTGCCCCGTGTGTGTGTGTCAGCCCTACATACCTACCCCCCGTCGGAACGGCGCCCGCTAGCACCGCCCACGCCAAAGACGGCCCCGGGGATTCACCACCCCTGGCGCGTGAGACAAACTTAAAGGCCAAAGCTTACCTAGAACGTTGGCGGATCCCTTTTTGAAGTAGCGGCGGAACTGCTTACTTGTCTCGAGATACAGGAATATCAGGGCGATCAGGGCGAACCACGCGGGGAAGCCGTACTCGTACACGAGCCCGAAGCTCCCCAGCTGTGATATTCGAGAGTTGAGGTATACCATGGCATCAGCCGCAAAAAAATGGCAACTCAACAAGTACAAATGTAGGTTTCAGGCGCTTATGAAGACGAGCCGTGAGGGACCTGTGTGTCCATGAGGATTGGAACCGGTACCACGCCCGATCCCGACGCTGCCCACCTTTTGTGTTTTTGTGTGGTGGACATGGCAGGAGTTGGGGCGCGCGTCTACCATACCACAGGTTCCAATGGTGAGCGGAAGTGGGTGGTTTTCTTTTCTCTTCTCTGCTCAATTTGATATTTTTTTCTCCCATCATTGGATTCTGTCACCTGCCCCTCTGGCCCCTATCCTCCACTCGTACTAGCTAGACGACCCAACCGGGGTCACACAGGAGGGGGGGGTTGGACCACCTCCTGCGGTTCCTGTCTGAGATAATTAATCACGAGAAGGGTACAGCAATCCCTTCCCTCGCGACTTATGAAGTCGATCTGCTCAATTGTCTTCTGTGGCATACAGAATGACAGGACGGAAACCACTCGGACTTCGACCAGACTAGGCCTAGACGTGACAACCAAACCGGCTTGGTGTTAGGGTTACAATGAGGTGGCCGCGATGATGCGTCTCGCAACCTGCAACAAGTGGGTCTAGTCTCGGACGGGGGGTCCCTATCGTGGCATGATGATCTGATAGAAATACACGCCCAAAAAAACAGCGAGGACCGGCACCGCCACAAGCTCAGCGCAAATACAAAAAGTGACAACAACAAAAAAAAACGCTGTACGTCGCACTTCCTTCCTTCCTTTCCCCCTGATCCACCGCAATCACCACCTACCTGTAGGTCAAGGCCGTCCCCCGCCGAAAAAATGAGCTGGTCGTCGCTGGCCACGAGCTCCAGTCCCCGGTAGCACTGCACCACGCCGGCCAAGTAGGCGAAACGCCCGGCGTAGATGTGGAAGAACTTGTTGCACTTCTCGTGTTGAAAGCGGTGATATTGCCAGAGTACACGGGGGGGGCGGGCGGGGGGGGGCGTTTGTTTTTTGGGGGGGGGAGGGGCGGGGTGAGGAGGGGGAGGGGTTCGGGCACCAGGAAAGTGAGCGGTTAATAACGTATCAACGTACGGGGTCGAATGCGTCGTATGTAGGCGTGCACTCCCATCAAGAGACAAGAAGACAACAAGTAGAAGGTTCGTCCAGTTTGTTTTCGTGTGTGGTGTTGGCCATGGTCATGGTCATCAGCCACCTGCAGCAGCCGTGCGAGCAGCATCGACGACCAGAGGGCTGGGTGTCACGGTACCCGCCAACAATCAATCCACCACTCAAGTACCCCCCACGAGTAAACACAAAACCATGAAAGGGACTGGCTGCCGCGTGCCTTCAAAGCACAGGTGCAAGCCGCCAACCAAACACGAAAACCACTGCCTCCAACGAGCGAAAAATGCAAAAAAACATCACCAAGACATAACTAATTGCACCCGTACCCGGTGAAAGAGGGAAAAATTGGCGTTCTTTCCTCCCAGCCCTTTCACTCGCAGCCAGCCCGACAGAACTTGGGCGACAACCGCGACGATCATGTAGTACCCCCAGTGCGCGTGCTCGTGCTGGTGCTCTCCCCCCGGCGCGAAAATAGCTCTGGGGGTTACGGGAGGCCCGCGCGGGGGCAAGGGGGGGGGGGGATGCCACAGAGGAAACGGAGAGGGCGCGGAAGCCACTTGAGCCGTGTCTTCGTCGCCTTTCGCTACCATATTCAAACAGGCTGCAGCACAATGGAGTTGGGGAGACGTGCTGACTCTACTGCAAAGACTTGAATCGATCACAAACTCGTAATTGTTCTTGAAGCTTTTGATTGGACGGATGGACCAACCAATCAGTGTTAGTCGCCACAACATGCACGAGACGTACACCCATGGAGAGACTGCCGTGTTGGCACTGAAGGGGTCGTACTGTGTGTTCGCCGACCCCGCGGAAGCCATCGCAATAGACAATCGGGATAGAAACACCTACAACGGGCACCAACAAAGGGTAAATATATGAAAAACCGCTACAGCAGTAGCAGCACTCTCAACAGCATGACTTGCTTGGAGAGGGAACCGAGCAACATGATGCGTACTATGAGTCTTTGAGGAAAACTACCCTTCTCCCCTTGGGACTGCAGAGGAAACACGGTGGCGAGGGGGCTCAGTAACGCCGGTACGTGCTCGGCGAATCGACCGGCGCTATTCAGAGAGACCGGCGATATTCAACTGGCGTTTTGGAGGCCCCCACGGGAGCGCGTCGTCATGTTCTGCATGGCTCAACTGTTTGGCCACGCGTACTCGAGGGAACGGAGCACTGGGGGGGAAGGGGACAATGAACAGCAGAGCAAGGCATAGGGCACAAATGCCCAACCGTGTCGACTCACGTGATGCCGAGAGGCAAAACTGCCTCCGAGGCTACGATCATGATCTCCTCGTGCATCTCCCACCACTGGTAGCGCCAGATGAAGTCGATCTCCTCTCCCTTGCGGTACCTAGAGGCAGTCGAGAGGGGAGCAAGGGACGGGGGGCAACGCCAGCGGTGCATACATGCACGTTGTCCAAGGAGACTGACTTGACAATATAGTTTGAGCAACGAAAAGGTTGCGAACAGAAAGGCTGCGGGAATATCAATTCTACCAGAAAGTCTGAGTGAAAAATATGGTTGAGGGAAAACGGCCGAGTGAAAAACGTTTGAGTGAATACGAAGGCTGAGTGAAGCCAAAGGTTGAGTGAGGTAAAAGCACAAGTGAATGAAAGGTTGAGTGACTGCGAGGGGAGAGTGAACCAAAGACGAAATATGGACGAAAAAAAAATTCCACGTCCGCGCGATGTCATTTTCAAACAACGGGTCGTCGACGCGGGATATTTGAACGCACTACTCTGCCGCTGCCGCTCCCATGATCAACTACCAAAGGCCGAGTCTTCGACGCTGGCTGCGGGGAAGGCCGCCGAGCTGCACCGAGGCTACGGTAGAGGGACTACGGACTGGGGTGGCGTGCGTGTTAGAAGGAGGGGTAAGCAAATCAACTGACACCCATGCCAAAACACCGGGGGAATATCTTGGGCATTGACGAAGAGATCGCTGTCCATGCGTGAATAATCTCCGAACCAATGCTAACGTTAAATGGCGGGGCGAAGCGAAACTCCCTACTCATTATTTCTGGAGTTTGACAACGGCAACAACCACGGCAACGTCGAGGGCGGCTAAGATGACGACGACGACAACAACAACAACAACAACAACAACAACAACAACAACAACAACAACTACGACCCAAAGAAACCGGTGCCCTAGAAACAACTTGCCTGACGTAGTAGATGCCCCACGGTGCCAGGATCATCCACGCGACGAGCATGAGCGCCCCGTGTATGGACACGAAGTTGTTCTCGTCGCACTCGTTCTCGACGTCTCCCGTGGCAAAGTTGACGGTGCTGGCGCCTCGGTTGGCATTTGGGTGCTGGCCGACCCCGGCCCCCTCTCGGAAGGAGTAGATGACTTCTGTGTCTTCCTCGTTGTCGAGGTCCTGCCACGCAGGAGACACAGGCGAGACCAGCGGTCAGGGCCCCCTTTACGCTGAATATTGTACGCGGTAGACCACGCGCACATTTGACAAAGAGATGACGACGACGACGACAAGAACAACAAGAACAACAAGAACAACAAGAACTGCAACAACAACAACGGCGGCGACAACAACACGCACAAACCAACGGCGAGAAACATCGACGACGACGACGACGAAGACGACGACAAGAACAGCAACAACGGCAACGACAACACAGCCCGAGCACCAACACGAGTGCCTCCCTCTCCTTTCACAACCAAAACCAGCTCTTCTTTTTCCGCGTTGCCGTTGACACACACGGTTGTTATGTTTTGGGTCTCTTGATTTGTTTCGGCGGGCGACACACATACGCAGATCATGGCCTTTGTGAGCATCTTGTGCTGCCAACCGCACTTCGACTGGCGTGTTTTCATTGGTTAGCGTGGTCCATGTACAAAAAACACACACACAGAAAAAAGGTGGCCGAGATCCAACATCTACTCCCGTCTGGCGTGCTCTGCGTGCACGAGCACACGCGCGCAGAACTCACCATCTCCATTACTCGTCGAGCGAAAAAAAAAAAACAACTTGCCTGGGAGAGGTCGTAGTCCTGATCGTCGAGGGTGGTGAAAGATCTCAAGAACTGCACCGTCGTCCACTCGCCCTCCACCTCCACGCTCAAGACCTCGAGGTAAGGGTCGTCCTCGTCATCCGGTTCCGGGACGGACCGCCCACCCGTCGCCTGCCGGTCGATGCACTCCGCCTCGGTCGACGAGAGCACCTCGCAGATCACGAAATCCTTATGTTTTTTTCGGTACCATGGGGGACGGGGGACGGCAAAATGTATCAAAGGGGAGGGGGGGGTGTCGATCGATGCACTCCGCCTCATCCGTCGAGATCACGAGATCACGCCCCAGATCACGAAATCAACTCATCTCGTCAATAACAACGAGGGAGGGGCTAACAACGCAACTCGCCCGAGGAGAAAAGAGCGCCGCGCAGACGTGGGGGCGTTGGGGATACGGAAGTCGAGGATTACTGCATGAATGCTTGATTCGGAGACCGCTTAACACTGCTACTGTTGCGCCCCCCCCAGCTTTGCTCCTATACGGACTCAGACGTCTCTTTGCTTTCGAGTGACTCAGCTCTCGTCAGCGGCGCCACGCCCGTCAGATCTAGAAGTGAGGTGAAACTCATCCCCCGCTCCTATCGTGAGAGCTTGAGAAAGCGGAGGTCCTGTTGATTTCACATACACATGCGCTCAGATGACTCTGCGACACCACACCCGTCGGATCTGGGAGTGACTATTAATACAGAGTCCTCGCATATCTCCATAGCTTGAGATAGCGGAGGCCTCGATGCGTTCGTACATAGATCCGTGGAAACTGACTCCCCGGCGCAAAGCTGGTCGAATCTGGAAGTGAGATTCGGGTCCACGTGTATCAGAAGAGCTTGAGATAACGAGGCGTCGTGACGTCATAGATAAATCCGTTCAACTGATTCTGTTGGCGCCACGCTCGTCGGATTCGTGAGTTAAATTGGGGCTTGGTCCGCATTCATCTGCAGAGCTTCAAAAAGAGGAGGTTCAATCGATTCTACGGCGCCAGGCTCGCCAGATCTGGAAGTGAAAATCGGGTCCGCGTGTACATTAAATGCTTGAGAAAGCGGAGCCCTTGTAGCTTTTCATAAGGATATCTGTCGAATCGATTCTGCTAGCGTCACGCTCGCCAGACCCGATGAATAATTTCTAGTCGGAGGTTTTGCCTGGAAGGTTGCAACGTGCAAACCAACGACAGCAACAACGACCCGGTGAATGCTAGGACTTGGCAACGAGCGCAGGTGACAAGCCTACCAGGCTCGAGGCGGCAAACAACAAAAGGAACAGGGATATGTCGAGTACGGCTTTGTTGTTTTTCGAGTCATCATGTTGGGTGGAGACTTACCTGGGCGTCGCTCATGGTGAGTCCTCCCCAGCCGATTCCCAGCATCCCGGTGTCGCCGATGCCCTTCGCGCTGAGCGACATCGTCATGGTGTTGTCTTCAAGCACCTGTTGTTATCATCATCGTCGCCTTTATCGTTGCTGTTATCGCCACTATTGACTATCCACTTCGTGACATTCGACAAAATCATCATCCAGGCCTTCGATTCACCCAACCCCATTAAAAAAAAAAAAACAGAAATATCCAGCATTCTATCTGTGCCAAGAAATTGTTATCCACCAACCGCACTCCCTACCACATCGCAACTCACTCGCCCAAGTGGCGACGTTCTTTCATGACCGTCATGAACCACCAAGCAACACGCAGGAAAGGAGGTATTGGGGTAGATGTGGGGCGTCGACGAGTTAATAAGGCACTCTCCTTCTGTTTCCCGCTTACACTCGTTGACGCCATACACGAGTGTACACGTGAGTAGGCGCCAAATATGCACGAGTGCATACAAGTGGTCCACTCCGGAGTGGGTTCATCAGAGTAGAGAGTCATCAAGTGGGTGACGCAAGGTGAACTAAAAAAGGAGGCAGCAGGACCAATCCCCAGCTGACTGCCAGCCTCGGCGTGACGTTTCCCAAGCTCAACGGCTCACACAGCGGACATGTTTCTGACTCCGACAGCCCAGCGAACCAAAAAAGGGAAATCTACAAACATGTTACAGCGACAAGCATAGGTCTTGCTTGTTTTTCACTTCACCTCCCACGCGATCGAGTAGCTGTCCGAAAGGTCGGCCTCCGACACCCCGATCGACGAGCAGTCCGCGCCGCACACCTCCACGGTGGCTGCCACGAAGGCCGACAGCGGGATGTCGGTGGCACCGGTCGTCCGGTTGATCAGGTCCGAGATGGTGGTGAGGGAGGCATCCTCGATGTCCCTGGAGTGGAGGTGGTGGAACCGGTCGCCCTGAAAGGCTCTGCCAGATTGGTCGATTGATTGGCCAACCAGCGGGGGCAGGGGGGTCGTTGTCGTTGTTGTCTTCACATGAACGACCGTTTCGGTCTCCGCTCAGTACCTTCTACTATTCGTACTTGGTCAGACTAGCTTCCGTGGTGCTCAAACCTCGACCTTGTGCCGAAAAGGGAGAAGAGAAACACTTCGCAATGCTTTCAAGCAAGACTCGATCGGAGCTTCCCTTCACCCCCCAACACCCTTCAAAAAACGCCCCCTTACATCTCTGTCGAGCGGGTCGGCTCCTCTGCCCCTTGCGTCACACCACCGAAACACACGTTTTCATGGCCAATCGGGTAGCGCCGTCGACGCTTACCAACACAAACATCCCCCACACGCGCGCGCACACAAACGCACGCGTCTTTTCATTGGCCAGCCGATTAGCGTGGCCGATGTGAATACCAATACACACAAACACACACACATACACTCCCCTCATGGGGTCCCAGATCATCGCGGCCTGTAGAAGCATTTCCTGTTTTCAGCCGGTCTGAGACTGACGTCTTCTCCAGTAGTCAGCCGGCTGGATAGCGCACTTCAAACACACACAAAACACACACGCACACTCAGCCGGTTAGCACGGCCGACGAAGACACACACACCCACACACACACATGACGCTCCCTCACGGCGGCCCAGATCGTGGACTTTAGAAGCATGTTGAGTTTTCAACCGCACTGGGACTGACGTCTTTTGACTGATCAGCCAGTCAGCGCGGTCAATGCTACTTCACAGTACAACACAAACACACAGCCGGGGATAGCGCGGCCAATAAAGATGCACAAACACAAACGAAAAATGCACACACGCGCACACACCTGTACATCTGCTCCAGCCAGGCGGCGTGCAGTAGCTCCCCGAAGAAGCCCCCTGAGCTCGCCATCGTCGGCTCGGCCAGGGCCCCGGTCACAGCGTCGAGGGTCGACACGTTGCCCCCGTATGCCGTCGAGAGGATGTCCGCCACCTCCTCGTCGGCGTCGGAACCGGAAGATGACGTTATGGTCGTCATCGATGATGACGTCGACGACGACGACGTGGTGACGTCTGTGAAAGTGGTCGCCTCCGAGAGCCCGAACGCCTGTGTGTTGTGTGTCTTATTAGCGGTGTTTCATATTTTGCGTCCCCGCGGTGGGATGTTGGTCGGAGATGAAGACAACCGCAGCCCCTTACTCTCTCTCAATCCCCGTCCACTATCGTTCTGAAGCTGCTACAAGTAAACGCAAACCGTGGCTGAATCTTTTCCATGTCACACAGGGTAGCGGATCAACTTTAACAACAACGAATATTGTTTTCTTGTCTCACCGCCCGAGCATCGTTGTAGGTCGGCAGCCCGTGGTCCCTCCCCCGTTGCACCGAGTCCACCGGGAGCTTGAACAGCGGAGACCCGTTCGAGACCGCCGCGGTGTAGTGAGTGTCGGCTGCATACACCGGGGACAACACCGCCCCTCGCAACACGTCCACAACCTGCAGAACAGAGAGCGGGAGAGTTGGTGGGGGAAAACTGAGGTGCCAGGTACTTCGGCGGCGTTGGGTGATGCCCCTCCCCGCGCTCGCTCGCGGGGTCTCCAGATCGTGGCCGCCTTCAAAAGCGATATCCCTTAGTTGCTACATAGCCGAACTGACGAGAGACTGAAGGATGTTCATTGGTCAGTGGGGTAGCGCGGTCGATGTCAAGGACATAGCGGACCCGCATTCCCCTGCGCATTCCAACATCATCTGTCCCGGACTCTGTAGACGGAAATGGAATCGTCATAATGAATGCGAAGAAAGATGCTCCCCTTCGGCAGTTACGTGGCTTGCTGCCTCCGGGGGGCGACGCATGAGGACATGGCCTATGGCATCGCGGTCGCATCGTTGAATCTTGAAGTCATGGCGTTCGTAGGGAGTGCCGGTTTGGCGAACAACGTGCAGAATTTTCCTGGAATTTGCGATGTGTGAGGGGTATCTTTTGTCCTCGCTGTGACTTTTTGCGTGTGCGTAAGTGTGTGCATTTTTTTTTAATGCTAGTGGCGTCTTTGTTGCTCATCCTACTGTTGCAATCCGCTGCGTTTGATTGCTCGCTCTTACGTATCTGTGATGCCCATGGTCTGCGGGATTTCTGTGCGTTGTGAGGAGCCAAAAGTCCTGTTGATGCAAAGCACGTTTTTTGTGTATTTCTTGCGAAGGCTTTCTCCGCGCGGAACACGTCCCCGGGGAATAGAGCCAAGCTTTTCAACTTTGGGAGACAAGCACAAGTGCCACGGGTGGCTGGCTGTCCTCCGGCGTGCGCGGTAATGTACGATCCCCCTGCTTACCTCTGAGAAGGAAGCGTGAGACAAGACTCTCCTCCGCAAGCGGAACATGTCCCGAAGCACCAAACAGGCGAAATGGTACATATGCATGCATATGAAAAATATGTGGTATACATGCACGCACACAATACTTTTACACTGTTGAATGAGGGAAAATGAAAATCCGTACTTTATACTTCCACACAAAAAAAGACGCGCATACACAAATACCGCACAACACACACCTTTACGTTGTTGAAGAAGGACACGAGGCTGTCGGCCCCGACGGCCGCGGCGAGCTCAATGTTGTCGTACCGTGTCGACTCGTAGCCTTCCCCGACCACCCGCACAGTGGACGGCAGGGCCGACTCGAAGGCCGCCGCCCCGGCCGTCAAGGTGAAGGTGTCGGCGCCCGGGTTAATGTTCTCGTCGTAGTCCGTGGTCAGCCACAGGCCCCTCCTGCTCTGCCGCCCGGGCACCGGATGCTCGCGTTCGTCTTCGTCTGATTTGTGACGGTTGCGATTGAGTTGGTGAAGAGCGATATTCGATATTTTAGAAAAAATATGCATGCCACCACAGAATAGGCCAAACACTCGTTCCAGAAAAATCCACTGTCAAGAAGGAGATATACTGAACTCTTGACAGTGAGTGGCAGAAAGGACATTTATGTGTTTGGTTGGTTTCGTTTTTGGAAGTCCTGCGAAACGGAGTGTTGGCGTGCAAGCAAGTGGGCCGGGCTTCAGTCTGAAAATGGTGTTTGAACGTGTTCAAGTTGCGTCCACAACCCCCACTCGTCTGCCGTCGTTCATGGAGGCGTCGGTGATACCGACAGTCTCCCCCGTCTAACAAGCTCTCGCAGTGGGGGAAAGCGACCTGAAAACCATACCCATTCCGACATTGATTTTCACTTGAAGAGGAGAGAGCAACAACAACGACAGCAGCAACTCGAGTTTCAAACACGTATGCACCCCTCCCTCCCGCCGCCCGTCCTGCGCCCCACCTAGTGCTTCCCCTCTCCTTTCCTCTAGCCCCCTCCTCCTAATTCTTCTCCGTTCTTCTCCCCTGCCACCGGCGCTACCATCGCCGCTACCATCGCCGCTGTCCGCAGGTGGTGTTGTCGCTTCTACTGGCGCTGTTGTCGCTTCCACTGGCGCTGTCGTCGCTTCCACAGGCACTGTTGTCGCCTCCGCAGGCGCTGTTATCGATTCCGTTGGCGCTGTTGTCGCTTCGGTTGGCGCTGTTGTGGCATTCACTGGCGCTGATGCTGCTTCCGTTGGCGCTGTTGTTGCTTCCTCTGGCGCTGCTGTTGCTTCCGTTGGCGCTGCTATTGCTTCCGTTGGCGCTGTTGTTGCTTCCGTTGTCGTTGTTGTTGACGAAGACGACGACGACACCGACGACACCGACACCGACGACAACGAGGACGACGACGACGACATGCTTTCGCCGAGGTCCTGGATGTTACCCCCCAGGAGGCGGATTAGAAAATCGTTCTCCGTGATGTGCTGGAAAACGGCTATGGTCCACCCCCGGCATGCCTGGTAGATGTCCTGCGCGTTCGCAAAAAAAGGCGAAATTTTCCCGTCAACCGGAATTCCTGGCGTCGGCTCATACCCGCCAGTGGGTGCACGTAGACGATTTTCACCGGCAAAGAACGGAACCGCAAATGAACGATAACTATAAGGGGACGCCCGATACTTCCCATCACTACTACCTCGGACCGGTCGCCCCGGTGATCTAGCGGTCTCCTCGTATACCGCTAGTCGCAGAGATCGTGAGTTCGAATCCCCATGGGGTGAAAAATTTACACATCTGCGGGTGAAAGCGAAATATAGTTGAAAAGCTCTCGTGAGCACCAAACTTCGACGTTAGCACCGTTGCCGGGGGAAAGGGACGGCTGGACCCTTCTCGCGAAAAAAATAAAATGCAGCACGCACCGCAGGAGGAAGGTGGGGCATGAAAATAAATAAGAAGAAAAAAGGACGAAAACACACACACACACACATCGCGGAATCGTCTCAGGTATCACGTACACTGGTACAGCGCGATTCCTCGTCATCGATTGATGTAGTCTCCAGATTACTCCGCATCGCAAGGATGGATGCGTCCTTCACGGAAAGAGGCAGAAAAAAAAACGGACCACCGTGCAACTGACGTGGCACGCTCACGATTCGATGCCGTACGAATTCATTCAATCAAAACATTCAGCCCCCCAAACTACAGCGGAAAAATCTACGAAGGTGGTACGCTTGGATGAAGCCTCCCCCCCCCCCCCCCCGCACTCGAAGAATATTGCGCGGAATGACCTCGTCACCCTCGAAGCCCTCGCCGGGCGCGATGTCGATGCAGCAGCGGTTGTGCTCGAGGAGAAGCATGACGTGCAGCGCGAACGTGACCGGGAATTGGGCCGATCGTTGGTCCGCGATCTGGCGGCGGGCGTCACCGCATCGTCGGTTTTTGGGCACGTAGTATGCGAAACAACAGCATCAACCGACACACAGACAGACACCAGAGGAAAGCTTCGTCAAACCACCAAGCATGAACAACAATAAACAATTAAACACGTGAGGAAAAAGGCTTCCTTCGACGGCAATGTCACAAACCACGTAGAAGAAACAACAAACATTACGGTATGTGCGAAAACAACGGGACAAAAGGAGTTCAACATACTGCTGCTGTCTTCCCCGCTCTCGAGAACCCAAACTGGGTTCAATGCGCAGCAGCTAGACGGAAAACACACATCGACTACCGGGCAACAAAGGCTATCAGCCGGGGGGCGGGGGCGGGGGGGACATACACAATATATGGAACATGTAACCTCTCAGCAAATATACCACGGGAAACGAACGACTGGACTGACCAGCCAAGTCCCGTCATCGTTCACGTAGGGCAAGCCGCTCTCTGTGAGGGCCATGAAACCGTCGCCGTCCGCGGACGACCGCAGGGCAGCGGCGTCGTCCTCGCTCCGCCCGTACACGAAGTCGAGGTCCACGAACGCGGTTGCGTAATTGACGGGGCTCCTCGTCTCCTCGCTCAGGGCGCCGTCGTCGTCCGACAGTGCCGCGTCCGACCTGTAAAATGGGATGGGGTCCGACTCCGCCCCAAGGGGACACCACACGTCGACCCCTCCGGCCCCGGTCCCTTCCATCATGCAGACGTTACATGCGCAAGTGATTGGGCGAAAGAACATGAACGGGTTGGAAAATGGGCGAGAGGATCAAGCGCTGAATGGATGCACACAGAGGAAAGTGGTGTTGTTGTCGCGGGTGTAGACGCCCTCCCCCTGCGCCCCAGCGTCAACGCCCCCGAGCGTTCGACGTCATCTATCTCGACTTCGTAGGGATGCGAGGTCCACGGCCGAAAGCCTACCGCGGGACACGCACCCCCCGCGCTCCTGCCCTTCACAGCAAGACTCCTTCCTACCGCTCTCACCGTCGTTGCAGTCGATGTCCAAGGGCTCGGAAGAGTTGTCGCTGGTGAGAGACAGGTCGAAAGCCAGCAGTTGCCCCCAACCGATGAAGAGAGCGCTCATGGTGGACAGCGCCGGCGGCGACTCTAGAAACACGTCGGTCATCACCTCCCTGGACGACCAAGTGCAACACAACAAAAAATCACATGAACGACACAAAAAAATCCAACACGTCACGTCAATGAAAACAATATGAGGGTATTGGTCCCGTCTATTGTGATGCCACCTGCAGAACGTTCGGTGTGAACGCTTTACTTTCCCACCGGAGTCACACACGAGGAAGGGCACACAAGATTTCACCATAATCCACTCATTGTCGTAAGAGTCTCCATCTGCTCTCTGAATCAACAAAAAAAAAATTGAGGACGAAAACTCAGAGTGCTGTTGCTCGCGGAGGAATATTGTCGCTCGCGGAGTACTAAGCACTTGCCTTGCGGTCGGTCTTGTCAGGTCCCCCGGCGGAGTGAAGTCCGCGTCGGCGTAGTCGGCGCCGACGACCGAACGGAGCTGCCGCCGCAACGACACGCACACGCGAAGAGTCTCTACAAATTGCAAAGAGCGATAGAGTGTGTACGTTTGTGTGCCTTTCTTACTACTAGCATCGACGGCGCTAACCGGCTGACAAATGAAAACACGTCAGCACCGGAGGAAAAAACCAACGTCCCTGGTGTGCGTGTGTGTGCAGTGGTATGTTTTCAAACAACAACAACTAAAACAAACCATAGCAAACAACCAGCCCCACCTGCGTTGTCCCGACCGCTCCCCAGGACGGAAACGCCTCGTTGTTGCCGACCCCATCGAAGCTCCTGGGGGTGAACTCTTCCAGGTCCAAGTCGTCCGCCAGTACCGTCTGCCCCACCAGCAACACCGAAGGGGCAGCAGCGGCGGCGGCGGCGCAGCAGCCGCAAAAGGAACGGAGAAGCGGGCGGCGGCGACCGCCGCGGAGAGGGGTTCGTCGCCGCCGCCGCGGTCCGCCCTCAGCGGCGCCGGAAGCGTTGTGTCTGCGAGCCGCCATGGCGGTGCGCTCTTGATTGAGCGGCTGGTCAGTCGATCACTCTGGCCCTGCTTGTGATGGGAACAAGAAGGGGTCAACACGGTAGTGGGCGCGTTAACCTAGCATCGTGCATAGCCGCGGTCTTTTAACGTCCAGGGCACACTTGGCACCCGCATAGAGCGGGGATGGACTGGAGCGTGGTGCTTTTCTGCCCAACGAGCAGCCCGGGCAGGAACGCTCGTGGGGTTCTTCCTGGATGAAACATAGCAGGATGGCAGGGTCCACACTTCTCTTCCGTACCAGGGCACTATTACCCGTTAAACGCTCCTTTCGGTTCCGCCAAAGTGCTTGCCTGTTGATCGTTCCTGTCTATATTGTGTGGCCCCCCTCGTACGAACAGCCACAACCATCTGCCTAGGTGCTGTGTCTCACCCCTTCAAGGCCTATCAAACACAAAGGCGACACCCACGTGTGTTCCCATCGTCCCCCTTCTTGAGGGCGGCAGTTTTCTCCCCCGGAAAAAATGCCCAGCCTTAGCTGCGTGAGAGCTCCGTTTTTTTTCGTCTTCGCGACACTAGAACGTCTTCGCACCCTTTGCCCGCCATGGCCCACGTCACCCTCAACGGTTGGCAAACCCACCCCCCTACTCCAAGGCTCTGTTTCGACCTGTCTTCCTATAGCAATGTAGTCCATCGGGCAATGGCCTCCTGCCTCCGGAAACCGCTTGTAAAGGTGTGATGAGGGAGACTCGGACGAGAACAAAAAAACGTGTACTGGCGTGTGGCGTCGAAACTATTAATATTTGCCATCTAGAGATACAAAATGTAGGTGCCATCTCGTAAGAACAGGACAGCTGTTGTAGACTACATGTTCGTCGAGTGGCTGCCTCATAGTGCTCCCTTTCAACATGCACGTTCGAGAAGAGATATCGGTGGCAGCAACGAGGAATTCACCACTCGCTCGTGGCCATTTTATAATTCGTGACAGATTTTGGCCGCGTAACACAGAACGTCGGAGAGAACGGCTTTTCGCTTTCTCACTGACAGCGTTGTGATCCCGTTCAAAGAAATCTGCGGAAATCGAGTTGACATGGACCGCGTTGGCGAAATTGGGGTTGGCTGGTACTTGAGACATGTCCAACGTAGTGCGTACCCCGATTTGTTTTTGATGGATGGGCGTGATAATAGTGTACGCGAGAAACTTTGACATGACATCTTGACATCCCCTCGTAAAAAAAGAGTTCAAGCCAGGAACAAGAGCAGTTGGATGTTGATACATGGGGCTGCTCAGCCTGGGGACAGTTTAATTAGATATGTGCGTATGAAGCGCGAAACAACAGCAGGTTGGTGTCTCGGTAGTAGGCCATTGGGCTAACATTACCTGGGTGGGCTTGTCTTGGTAGAGACGTGTACGCGGACCATGCTAGTATCCCGCGATTGGACGGAACAACAACGGTTGACACAATGCTAGCGGCAACAAGTGGTGCTTACGCCCTCCCTCTCGCTCAGCGTTGCCTGGGAGTGAGCCACAGAGAACGACTGACTGAAAGAGAAATAGTAGGCATAGAGGAGGAATCGGACAGAAACGGATTAGTCTAGCGCTGTATACAGCAGCTCCATACTGCAGTCTCGTCACGACAATCCATCCTTGATTCGGGTGCCCGGTGCAGTTGTTGATTCGTCAACGACTGCTGTGCTGGTGACAACGCGAAAATGCACGCAATTTTCTGGGGTTATGTTTCCGAGTTCCCTCTTTTGCACTGCTGGAGGGGATGACTGGTACTACATGTACTGCTGCTTGTGGTAGAGAAGCGGTTTCGGAGGGATGGTCAGTAAAAATGACCGAATACTGCACACATCCCCGATTACCCGTTAAGTAGTATTGTAGAACATTGTCTTGACTGGAACATGTACACATGCGGTTGGCACATGTACGTATCGTCGTGTCGGCGGTCATCATCGTAAGCGAATCGGTCCAGCCAGCGGCAATCAACATCGTTGAGAATACCCCGCCACGGCCTAGCGGTGCAGGCGAGGAGAACAAAGCTGTCGCCGGCAACACGGGTGGCGTGTGTCGAGACGTCTAGACCAGCCCAGGGTGGTAAGTACATATAGACTGCCTGCATCAGAGCCTTCCGGATACACGCCTTGCCTAGTTATGTATGCAAACGTCCTGATTTCAACGCCGGACGTACGAGAGACATCCTCAAAGTATTAAATAGCGGGCGCGACTGGCATGCCAAGGCAACTGGTTCGGCACAAAGCGGCAGTCACCAACGAGCAGGCGAACTTCCGAGGTTGGTGACCAGAAAACACAAAAACGCGGGGCAATGTCACCACCTTCCGCCTTCCGTCGGTCCGTGTGTGTCGCCAGTAATCATCAAACCATAAACCACGATCGACAAGACCTCGTCCTGTTGCCGTCACAAGATCACTCGAGAAACACGACGCTCAAGGCCAGCGGGGGGGGGCTTGATTCCCCGTGGGAGCCACATGCCGCTGTTATACACGAGTCGCGTGTGATACAAAAGCCAGCTGGTGATGTTTGGGCGACAGGTTTGGGAACCACATGGTTGATCGATGTTCAGGATCCGGTGTGTGCGAGGGTTGATGCAGTGACTCTCCTTCCCTCTCTCCCCTCGGATCGCACAAACTGATGCACTCACCTTGTATTATATGCAATGGCGTGCCTTTGAAGTTCGGCTCCACCTGGCCTTTTCCGTGTCACACAACACAAAAGCCAAAGTTGGGCTTTTGAGGAAGGCGCAAACACAACAGGACGCAGGCCAGATTCACGAAAAAGCAAAAAAAAAAAAAACACGGCGTTCTTCCATTCTCCTTCTAGACTATACAAAAAATTCGAAGAAAGTTTCCCGTGGTGGAAGGAGATGAGGTGGGCCGCACTGCTGCAGTGCTGCACGACTGAAAAAAATAAAAAGTAAGCGGAGGAACAAAAAATATCGTTTTACACAGATTAGCAGCGCGACCGGCGTACATCCACCCAAGGCTAAAGGTTTACAGCTGTAGACTATACCAGTAGCTATCTAGGGAACTAAGATTTGCCAATTCCACTGTAGGATTCAAACTTATCGGCAANAGGTGGAGTACTATTGAATGGCGTCAGCTGGATTTGAACTGAAATTGCTGTTGGGGTGCCCCCCTCTCCTGCTGCGGTGTTGCACCGCACACACTTGTGCCTGTTGACTCGGGACCCTCACCCAGCAGTACAACTCTCCGGAATCTCGGAGAAAAAAACTATGAGACGATGGAGTAGCGACAGTATCACGGCAGCTACACTAACAGGGAACTTGATCACTGATGACCTTGGGCTATCTGACGTCGCACGCAGACAGGCACAGTCGGCAATTACACACTAGACTATCTATGTTTAGACTCATTGTTGAAGTACTTTATCTCAAAGCATACGAATACATTGTACGCATTGAGCATTGGGTGTGTCGAAAACGCGAGAAAATACTTACACACGAAAC